>JAQIUQ010004448.1:7500-92500 GCA_030378365.1 Hybognathus amarus
GGATCATTAATTTCCTCACAGTCTCCTCACCAGTCATCACAACAGAGAAAAGCAAACTAGACAATAGGAATTATTTTGTTCTAGGAGTGGGGAGATCCTGTCATTTCCCTAGTCATCCAAGGTAGTGCAGAATAAATCAGTTGAAATTTACCGCTATATTCAGCAGCCTAACACTGAATGTGTTCCCTGAGGTGTTGTCATACAACTCTTCTCAATCGTAACTCTTGATGTTTATCTGATGCAGTTCAGTCCGATATTTTGTTTAGTTTACATTGTTGTTACTCCTAGATTGGATGCTTTCTGGTAAATATTTGCAGTTACATAAAGTTACACTTCAACTGAAGTATAGCCTGAATCGTGCAGCGCAAAAATATTTTGAGTAGCCTACCTAAGTTGTAAGTGACCCTTTATGTCAAAATTATAGGCTTCATTGTAACTTTCGCACAGCTGAGGCCCAAGGCCCTCGTGGTTTGGTATTGGTGTTTATTGAAAGGGTTCATCATTTTAACACAATCATACTTATGTAAGAAATTACATTTAATAGAAAAAATTTGTTCTGTTAGGAAAATTTTCACTTGATACATCAGCTATAATTATTTCCAATGGCTGTTGTGAACAGTAGGCAACAGCAGCTGGCGCTGTTGTTGATACTTTGCAGGGAAAGCCAGACCCAGACAGCAAACTGACTAAATGCATCCGAGCTTTGTTAGGGGCCAAACAGTCACAGTACGCTTTTACACACATACACGCACACACCAGACACACACACACGGAAACACCATTGGACTATTACAAATAGCCCATATCTTCAAAACCATGCCTTCAAAAAATAAATTGGAGCTTGAAACTCGGAGACAAAACTGTAAGTTATTTCTGAATAGGCTACTTGCCATTTTTTTTCATGGACATATTAATATAAAAATAGGCTAAGAGCCTATATAATTAATGTATACATGTTATGTATGCCTTAATAATGAATTTGGTCACTGATCAGCGAACAATTAGCTTATTAAACACAAAAGAAAAAAGATCCACTAGCACTATTGTTTTAGTATATGCAGTGCTTGAAGTGGGGAAAAGAGGTGCCTTGCATTAGCAAATCATGACATTTGAAATTTCTACAGTGGAAAAAAACAAATTTGCTGGTACAACAACAATTTATTGTTATTCATTAGCAACATAAATTTAGTTAAATAAGTCGTATGTGTGTGCGTGCATGTGTGTGCGCATTTCTTTACAAAGAAACATTTTCTTTTTAGAAGTTAATCATTAATAAACTTGATTCTTTATTGAAGTTGTATAGGGGAGAGCAGGGCACAACCTGGCAACGCATTTTGGTTTTGGCTCAATTAATTAAAATATAATTAGGTTAGATTATTTATTTTATTTTTTTACACAAGCAACATGCTGTACACATCTCTGCTACAAATGAACACTTAAAGATTTATTCTAGGACCTACCATTTTCATACAGTTGCACTGAAAGTGACAGAAGTGCAAATGTTACAACTTACCCCATATGCGGGGTTAAACCATGGTAACCACAATTAACCATAGTTTTGCTAAAAGAATTCTAACAAGTATTTATTTATTTCAATGTCTGAAACCTAAAATAAACATTATGAGTTTTAAAATACTGCATAGTTTTGATATATTACAGCGCTCAACTCGTCCGTCTCTGGCTTAGTGCCAACCAACGCGCGAACTCGGCTCACATCACTGAACATTATACATCCTATATGGGGCCGTGCCGCTCACAAGGTTAAACATTTAATTTGTAACCATGAATACAAAAATGAAACTGAGGGGGCACAAATCAGGTCTGAGGGGGCAATGCCCCCTTTTGCCCCTCATGGGCTGGGCCTATCCATAATGCATCTGTCTGCGAATTCATTACCTTCGTCCATATTTTCAAAAAGTTTCTACCGGTGAAATCAAACACACTGGCACTGATCTGTGATAGGTCTGTTAGCACATTAGGTCCAACCCCCTATGGGCAGGTTTGAAAGGTGGGATCTCAGTGCTTGTAGTTTTTACAGAAATCCCCACCCCCCTTACACTTCCTCCTACAATGACATACAATTTTTGTGTCATTTTGAGAAGAAAGGGAAAAAAGAAAATAGGGAATTTCTCTCATCTCAGGGGAAACGCAGAGGGTTGAACCATTAAATATGACTGGAGTTCTAGACAATTTAAATCTTAATGCAAATGGCTGGAGTGTCCCTTTAAGTGTGCAATATCAGAGTTCCCTTTTGAGGGACCACGACGAACTGCGTCAGTGATGACACTAGGGGAACACCCTTCAGAATTAGTTTAAAACGTCTGAATTTATGAATGAAACCAAATCCAATCCTATTGGCGTTGCGTGATGAGGTAGCATGTGACGGCATATGCGGATGTGTATAAAGGCACGCCGGCACAAGCAAAGTCAGCTTTTTGCTATTCAGCATGCGCTCTGTGTTTAAATGTAAGTCTTATTTGCTGTTGTTTGTCCCATTATAACTCATCATGGCAAGTGAGCAGTTCAGGAAATGTGTGTTCCCATGCCCACGTTATCTTAAGGCTGGGGACACACACGAGATGTGTGTCTTGTCTGGGAAGACAGCATGCTCAAGCAGCTCTCTGAGGGGGTGCTTGTGCTCACTGTGAGTCACTGCCATCGACTGTAAAAAATATGGACGTAGTGTCCGTGACGTCACCCATTGGTTTCTGAAGAGCGTTTTTGAAGCCTAAAGTGGGCGGGCCGGCCGTCGCCATCTTGGCAGTGCGTTACCTCTCGTCACTACCGGATAAATTAAAATGGGCAAAGAGGCGGGACGCGGGTGGAGCTGAGATACTAATGCTATGCTACTGCCCTCCGGGCTGAATTAAAAAAGGAAAGCCAATGGTTAAAGTTAATGTTTTTGCCCTTCTAAATATTATAATAGTTAAGACGTAACTAAAAGTGAGACTATATTACTTGACTTTTTTATCAACTTTATTAATCTCACAAGGGGCAATTAGTTAAGAGCATGTATACAAGTACATAACACAGATCACACACATTTCTCACAACATTCAAGCAGTCAACTATGTGCATCGTGATGCATTATTATTCTGCTAGTTAAAAATGTATTAGTTACTTACAATATTGCTCTAAGCTTGTGCATGTGACAGTGATTCAAGGCAAACACACATGCAGTCGGCATCTCATGTCAAGTTCGTAAAGAGCTTTAATTCAGTCCATTTTACAATCTGATTTTGGCCGCCTCTCAGTTTCTCAGATGGGTCAAACCAAAGATTTCACCTCAGAACTTCAAATAAATGAACTAGAAATCCGCGCTCATTCATTGCATGGACGGCGAGAACGCGCTGAAATCATCGGACATCCATTAGTGCACGTAAGGGAAACAGCTGGAAACACAGCGCTGACTGTTCTCTCCATAATCAACACGAACAGAATCCAACGGAGTGCACGGGCGAAGGTATAATACATGTATTAAATTGTATGAAATAATCCCGGAAAAAGCACAAACACAGCTGAGGGCGACGCTAACAGACAGCAGACAAACGACTAGCAGTGAAAGCAGCGGCACCTGTCACTCAAGTGTCCACGCCCTTAATTATGCAGAACTTTAAGGCTTAAATATAATTTAAACAGATGAACTGTAAAAAAATTCACCCCCTCACAGTCGTCATGAAGGGCAAAATTAGCGACATAGACCAAAACAACTAATTGCCACCAGGCTGTAAACATGTTTTTTTTCTGCTGTGAAGTTAGACATTTTAACTAGGAGGAGATACAGATTTGACTCGCTTTTGCAGCCAGCCTCAAGCGGTCACTGATGAATTGCAGTTTAAGTCACTTCCGTGTTGGCTTCACCAGAGAGAAGGGGAGGTTGCCGCTTGGTCACTGCCAGTGAGAGCTTTGTGTTCTCGGTTGGCTTTATTTTCTGAGGATGGCCAAATGCGTTCTCCCCGCGGTTCATGTCCCGCATCTGCCGAGGTTATGCGGCAGCTTAGATCGTGGGGATCGCAAAGAGATCTTTTAGATGAAAGTGGGACTGCTGAGGCATTTTCCCACTCTTCATCTGAAAGTTCTGATTCCCCTGTTCTCTGTTCAGGAGCCCGCCCCATGGCTTCCCCCACTTGGCATGATGACTCAGTGTTATAGCTGTCTGATTCTGAGGAATTAGGTGTGCTTGGTATGAGGGATCCTGGTGGCAGACACAAGACTGCTCAGCCCACGCCCAGTTATGATGAGTTAGTGGAGGTTTTGACGCAGGCTATGGCTTAGCTGGATATTTCTTGGCCACAAAAGCAGCAGGAAGCACGTGCAAAAAGTAAACTCGATGAGCGTGCATCACCGCAAGCAGCCTTCACGCTGGTCTCTCCCTTTCTTCCCGGATTTACACAGTGAGTTGTGTAAATCCTGGAACAGCCTTTTTCAGCGCACCTGTCAAATCCCCTGATTTTAAATTACAGTAATATCGTGGGGATTAGGGATGATGCCTTGGGTTAAGGAAGCTTTGGCCAGCTACCCTTCACCCGACCTTGCGTCATCCCTGAAGACGCCGGCACTGCCTTCTAAGTCTTGCCGCAACACATCAGCTTTGGTGGGCAGGGCTTATATGGCGCGGGTCAAGCGGGTGTGAGCCTGCACACAATGGCTATTTTGCAGGCCCACCAAGCCGACCTGTTGAGAGATATAGAGATTTCGATCAAGGTGAGGGGCCCTCAGTTGAAGACATTGCTGAGCTTCGCAGGGCCACAGATTTGTCTCTCCGGGTTACCAAGGAGACGGCCCGTGCCATTGGATGCTCCATGTCTGGCATTAAGGAAAAGGAAAGGGCTTTTCTGCTTGATGCTCCTGTTTCAGCTTCCGGTTTGTTTGGGGAAGCTGTTAACGTTCTTGTGGACAGATTTCAGGACGTTAAAAAGCAGGGAAAAGCTTTCAGGCAATATCTTCCTCGACGTTCAAGGTCTAGGAGGACGGCTGCGAGAGAGTAGCCACAGCTATCCTCCAGCTCCTCTCACCACCAGGCACAGAAAGTGAGTGTCGCCTCTAGAGCTGCACATAACCCTTATCAAATGGAATGGATTTCCCCTCGGGGAAAACCCCTTGGCTCTCAACCACCACTCTAAGTCTGAATCCCAATTCACCCCTTGGCCCTTCCCCTTGTTTTCGAGTGTACCCCTTGGCCCTTAAAATGGGCTTGAAATATTCTCCTACGAAATGGAACAACCCTTCATGAACCCGATACGTCATTAGTCGTCGGCGATGGCTCTGCCGTTACAGAGTTTTTACAGGATTTCTCCATGACAACAACTGACAATCAGCGCAGCTGCTCTTAAACTATTTTGTTTCACTATTTTGTTTTATTTTGTTTCATCTTAAACTATTTTGTTTCATCCTGTGTTTCAATCAAGCAAAGCACTACTGTTCAAAGTATTTTTTTTTACTTAAATCATTCTATATTTCTACCGGATAACACATGATACTAAGAGAACACATATTGGTTGTTGATCACAAAAACAAATAACAATCTACCTAATCTAGAAACCGACCTTTATCTGAAAAGTGTTTCACTGTCCCAGCTCTCTGTGGTGGCCACATCCATGGGCTATATCTGGCTATTTTACATTGTTGGTTACCTTAAAAATAACATTAGTTCAGTCTTATTATTATTAACGCTATTTAATAATAATATTAGTCATTTGAATTGATTGTTTCATAAGTTAAAAAATGTGTAGCTATATATGCACTGTGTACTGTATATATATATATATATATATATATATATATATATATATATATATATATATATATATATATATATAATGCACTGTGATGACATAATGCTTTTTACAGTTTACAGGGAAAGATCACATCTATGGAAGTTTTTTACAGGGTTATGTACACTGGTGATTCGTGAGTTGTCTGGTAAGTTCATTTATCATTTACCACAACTGCATCTTTTAAAATGGCAGTATTAATTATTCAAATTAAAAATCAATAATGCTTAATTAAACTAAAGAGATAGGCTGGAAAATATTAGGTAGCCCTACCAAGTGGATAATGTAAAATTGTGTAAATAAATTTGACAACAATATTCGGTTACGCTTCCTTTTACAGTACAGTACTTACAGTGTACTTACCTAGAAAGTACTGGCTAATTTAAGTACATGGAACAGGGGTAGGTTTAGGGGTACGTTCAGGGTTAGTACCCAGTAATTGTAGTTACTAAAATAAGTACATAGTATTTACATGGGTAACTGGACTGTAAAAGGAAGCGTTACCCAATATTCTTCATGATATGCTAAAATAGGCTACCGTCTAGTCCTCTAAGTGATGTTGTGATCTTGTTTGAGATAAGCAAAATCTGTGCAGAATTGATCACTGGAGATCACAGCGAAGGCAATAAAATGAGTCAGAGTGCGCCTTGCTCTGATGTCATGCTGATGTATGTCAAAAAACTCTCGCGCACGTGTTGGATTCTACAGTCGCGCACAGTTGGTTTCCCCCGACTGCGCTGATCAAAAGCAGATAGGAAACGACCAAGGGGGTAATCCATCAACCGGAAACTGAAGCTTCCTCTGGGAGCCGCCATTGTAGCAGACCATCACCTGCTGTTAGCATTCCATCGACTCGCATTCATTTTGGCATCACTTTGAGAGTGACTTTACATTTGAGCTGTCCAAAGACTCCATTTGTCCATTTTTTATTTCTAAAGAAACACGACAATGTATAAAAGGGTCCCTTACTTTGTATCTTACATGATTGCCCCGTAGAATCTCTTTTGTAAAAATAGGCTAACAATTGCGTCATAACCATGGGACTCTCTGTCGCACCGTAGATAAATTACCATATAGTCAGAAGTAGAAGCTCGCAGGCAATCGGAGGGACGTGCAGGCGTAAAGTCGAGGGAGAAGCCCATAGAGAGTTGTAAAGTTGATCCTCCTGCTAGCTCATTGACAGCTCCTACTCACGCTCTCTGTCTCTGCAACATGACATCATGACTTTTGCGTAAACATACACGCCACTTTCGAGTCATCGCACTTATCTCTACGCATTTTGAGCTATCCGCATGTATGCGTGTATGTCTACACCATTAACGTCAGAGTGATTCCACATGTCTGTACACGCCGTCAAATGTCCGCACGAAAAGAAGCAAAATGTAGATCTACATCTGGGGAGCGATTTTTTTCTTTCCTAGGATGGTGAGGGAGACTATGCTAAATGATAAATGCTATTAACCCCATTAACGGGTAGGTTTAGGGACGGGGTTGAGGTAAGTCATATATTTATATATACAGTAATAATGTTCATATGTCAACGGCGTTCATAAACACGCTGAAAAGCGATTATGCGTCTTGATAGCACGGCAAAAATAGAAATATGAATTGGCATGTCATATACACGCTACTTCATGATATCAGTCTGGTCTCTGCAAGATTTGGAAGGGAATGATTCAGATTTCTCTTGGCACAGCTACGCATGTGTACGTGCACTAACCCCACCCCCAAATCCTTCTTGTCGCTTGTTGGCTGGAACACTGTTTGTTATGTTTCGTGGAGTGGGTTGCCGCAGTTCTTTGTTTTTGTTGCCGTTTGGGGAGCCTGGGCTGTCTTTTTTAACAGTGTGTTCAGGACACAGGCAGCTAGCGGATAGTGAGGAGATGTTTGCTGTATGTGACAAAAAAATGTTTTGGTCTAAAAAACATGTGACATCGCTTAGAGCACCTTTAAGTTGTCTATGTTATAACTATGGCTATATAATTTTGCCCAGTCACATTTTTTAACTTGAGGAACTATACTTTGTTTTAATCTTGTTACTCTCAGTATTCTGCAGTTGTACTTTACAATTAGGCATATGTTCCTTGCAGATATTGTTAAACTTTTTATTATGATATGAAATGTCAAAATGATTTTGATAGTTTTCTGGCTCTCATACTTAAACTGTCTTTCTGACAGTCATCTGACAAACGGAGTTTCGGTCTGACAAACGGAGTTTTCGGTCTTAAATATCAGCCTATTTAACTCAGTGAAGAAAGTTCCTTGACACTTATGGGGCATTTCTAGGCGCTGCTTTTGTATTTACTTAAAGCTGCCGTCGGCAACTATGGCTGATTGAGTGGACAACATTTTGAACATTTGAATGTCAAACATTTTGAACTCATATTGCCCTCCCCACTATCGACGGATATCCTCCCACAGAGTTTGTGCTCGAGTGCATGCGCACCAGGTTTTCTGTGAACGCGACTGTCTCATCAGCATTCATCAACACACCATGGATTATTTGGAGGTATGCTGCCCTGGCTAATCTACCAATATATTGCAATTGCTAACGTCATTTCTACTCTAAATGAGCTTACTTGGTTTGTTAGTGTTCCGCCATCACTCTTCCTTACTGCGCGAACTTCAGGCGTGTGCATGTGATTGTAACGTGCGCGAGAGGTGGCGTGTGCCCGATCTGTGATTGACAGTCAGATCTTACACGCCCCTGGGCTGATTGGACACAGTTAACAGGGAGCGCTGGATTTTTGCAAAACAAATAGCACGCTCCAGATGGAGTTAGAAGCCCTTTTTTTCTAAAACCACTTTATTTATATTGTTCTGTCGGATTATAGTGTCGATTTCACTGAATATGATCAAAAAAATGTTGCCGACGGCAGCTTTAAGGACTCTTGAATTATTGAATGAATTACTTGGCCTAACAGAATACTATAATGGAGAAAGAGTTACTGATTGACTGCGTGGCGCTTACACGGCACATCATGGGATCGTGAGACTATGGGGCCATGTTAATTTTTTTTGACTGCACGCTGCAAAGGTAGAACTGCCCGCTCCCGCAAGAATTGCGATCTTTGTACAGAATGTAGCTATATTCTAAATAAAAAAAATAAAAATAAAAAAAAATAAAAAACTTTACATTTTCAAAATCATTTTTTTTTTTGGATTTTGCAGCAATTGATTTTGCAGAAAGGCAAGTATACAAAAAAGACAAATTACAATTCATTAAAAAAATAACAAAAAAAACAACTACTTCCCCCTTCTCTGCCTATGACCGTCGTGTCAGGTATATGCTGCACAGCTGAAAAATAGATTTCTACGCTCAAAACTCAACAACAGAAACATCTACAGTATGTGGGATTGAGGCAGTAATAGACATACTAAAGACTCTACGCTCAAAAGACAACAAAAGAAACAGCTAAAGTGTGATTGGAGGTAGTGATAGTAGCTTCTTGACGGGACGCCTTCACCATACTTCAGGGAAGTATTTGTAAGTATTCAGGGAATTCAGGGAATTAGGGAATTGTCAGGGAATTGTCTGTGGTGAAGAAGTCAGATTTAGTAGGTTATATTCTTATTAGGAATTTCCAAAACACTAGATAGCAATAACATTATTATTATATGTTATCTTAATCCTATTTCACAATATAGACAGAACACAATGATTGAGCACTGACACTACTGGACAAACAGATTTGCTTGAAAAAGGAAAATTGTCTTGTATCAATCAATCAATCAAATAAATAAATTATTAATTTGTTTCCTCTTATCTTTCACAAAAGGTAACTGAATGTCTATAAGAATTTTGAAAGTACGTTAATGTTTAAAATGGTCTTTCATGAAATCCAATAACAATCAATTTCATTCAACATGTACCTGAATGTAACTGAATATTTATAATATTGTTACAGTAAGATAATGTTTAAATCAGGACATTACTTTTAACATCACAAATTTATTTGGAACTTTGGTTTTGGCATTATGACACATTCAACTTTTCAATGAATGTTAGGGTTTCTCAGACTTTGAAGGTTCAAGGTTGAAGATGAAGTACACTCACCGGCCACTTTATTAGGTACACCTGTCCAACTGCTCGTTAACACTTAATTTCTAAGCAGCCAATCACATGGCGGCAACTCATGCATTTAGGCATGTAGACATGGTCAAGACAATCTCCTGCAGTTCAAACCGAGCATCAGTATGGGGAAGAAAGGTGATTTGAGTGACTTTGAATGTTGCATGATTGTTGGTGCCAGAAGGGCTGGTCTGAGTAGTTCAGAAACTGCTAATCTACTGGGATTTTCACGCACAACCATCTCTAGGGTTTACAGAGAATGGTCCGAAAAGAAAAAACATCCAGTGAGCAGCAGTTCTGTGGGCGGAAATGCCTTGTTGATGCCAGAGGTCAGAGGAGAATGGTCAGACTGGTTCAAGCTGATAGAAGGGCAACAGTGACTCAAATAACCACCCGTTACAACCAAGGTGGGCAGAAGAGCATCTCTGAACGCACAGTACGTCGAACTTTGAGGCAGATGGGCTACAGCAGCAGAAGACCACACCGGGTGCCACTCCTTTCAGCTAAGAACAGGAAACTGAGGCTACAATTTGCACAAGCTCATCAAAATTGGACAATAGAAGATTGGAAAAACGTTGCCTGGTCTGATGAGTCTCGATTTCTGCTGCGACATTCGGATGGTAGGGTCAGAATTTGGCGTCTACAACATGAAAGCATGGATCCATCCTGCCTTGTATCAACGGTTCAGGCTGGTGGTGGTGGTGTCATGGTGTGGGGAATATTTTCTTGGCACTCTTTGGGCCCCTTGGTACCAATTGAGCATCGTTGCAACGCCACAGCCTACCTGAGTATTGTTGCTGACCATGTCCATCCCTTTATGACCACAATGTACCCAACTTCTAAAGGCTACTTTCGGCAGGATAATGCGCCATGTCATAAAGCTGGAATGATCTCAGACTGGTTTCTTGAACATGACAATGAGTTCGCTGTACTCAAATGGCCTCCACAGTCACCAGATCTCAATCCAATAGAGCATCTTTGGGATGTGGTGGAACGGGAGATTCGCATCATGGATGTGCAGCCGACAAATCTGCGGCAACTGTGTGATGCCATCATGTCAATATGGACCAAACTCCCTGAGGAATGCTTCCAGCACCTTGTTGAATCTATGCCACGAAGAATTGAGGCAGTTCTGAAGGCAAAAGGGGTCCAACCCGTTACTAGCATGGGGTACCTAATAAAGTGGCCGGTGAGTGTATATTGCCTTTACAACAATAGAGCCATCACATTGTCAACTTCACAAACCTTCTTCCCTTCCATCATTATTTGTTAAAGAGACTCTGCATGAAATGAGCGCGTGTATTCCCTGTTGTAACCATGACAGATTTTACAGCCCGATCTCATGAAAGTTAGTATCTATGTCACGAATGTCATTTCTCGTGGCATTTATACGTGAAAAACAGTTTTTGCGTGTATATGGCACGCGATTTTTGCATACATATGATACGCACTTGTTGGTGTATAATATGCATGAACTCCCCAAACCCCTCCCCCCTAAACCTACCCCAGGGTTTTTTAGTGCGTACCATATACATGCAAAAACCATTTTTGGCGCATAAATGCCACGAGAAATGACACTCGTGGTATAGATACGACATCTTCATGAGACTGTGTTGGATTTTACGACAGTAGTAGAAGACAATACTGTTTCCCAACTGTAGGGGGACCCCAAGAGCAAAAATTCTAAAATAACATAATGCTGCTTTAATAATCGAAAAAGTATTAATCTGACAAATACAAAACCTTTGATTAAGAACAATCTTTGTATTTGTAGGTTGTATGGTATTGTATGGACAATGAAAGGATGAAACACCCTCCACCCAGCTTTTTGTCCCTGCACTTTGCAGGAATAAATACAAACTCCACTTCTCCTTCAGTGCTCAGTTCAGAAGAGTCAAGCTCATTTTATCGGTTACAACAGGATGTTTACTGGGCCGGGCCTGACAGAGCAATCACAAATGTGTCCATGAGTACTAGTCCAGTCCACACCAAATTCATCATTCAGAACCTAAAAGAGAGTTATCAAATTGGTGAGGAGCTTTATGTTACGGTACACGCAAAGGATTTTGACAACAAATCCAAGCGTTATGGAGGTGACTTTTTTCAAGCCAAGCTATTCTGGTCTAAAACTAAGGTCAGTTGTACACATTAGCTTAACTAAAACTTGCCTGATTATTGATCTCCCTGGATCAGAGAGAGTTGTACTGAGAATTTACTTCTGTCACAGGCCAGTGTTTTTGGGGAGGTGGTGGACCTGCTCAACGGCTCCTACTCTGGTACGTTTCCTCTTGCCGTGGGTCGGCGAGGCACAGGTGGCGGTGCGTCTAATTCACTCCAGTGAAGCTGTGCAGGTCCTGAAGCATCACAGAGATACCGACTCTGACAGAGTGTTCTTTAATGGATATTATGAGGGACCAGGACCAAATAAGACCAGGCTGAGTGAAACAGTGATGTGTAATGTCAAGTGGGACAAGAATGGACTACAGCGTATGGGAACAGAAGACTGCTGCTGTGAATACAACGATCCCCGTAGCGGAGAAACTTGGCGCTGTCAGAGACCCAAATCGCTGCCATGCAGTGCCCTTGTGTACCACTCTATGGGCGGTTATAGAAACCGCCTGACTAATAAAGAGAAAATGCTTATGTGAGATTAAAGAATCATCTTGATTGACTGTTTGATTGATATATTTGATGCATTGATGGAAGACAGTATGACAAACATGTTGTCTTTCACAGGAAGCAAACTAACAAAGGTATCAATGGAGATAAAAGGATCATCAAAATTTTTCATTCCAAGGGAAATGAAACTATTGGTATGTTGGTCGATGGTTTAACCCAGTAGAATAATACAGTACAAGGAGGCAGATATACTGGGAAATGTGTTGCACTTACATTTCTGACATTTAGAAAATGCAAGTCAAATAAAATCTCCAGTTCAGGCAATTTTTTGAAAACATATATCTTTGACAAATAACTTACATTTACTCGTCCTGCAGATGTTACAGAGAAATGTCACACTGGTTTACACACTCCAGTTCCAGCTGGCTTTTACTTGAATGATGTGTGGACGTCATTTGTCTGTCTCACCCGCCATTTTACAACCCAAACGACAACAGAGTGCCTGAAAGACAAACACATATACATGATGGGAGACTCTACTATAAGACAGTGGTTTGAGTTCTTTGTGACAGCAATACAAAGTAAGATAAATAGATGCTTATTTGTTAATTATAATTATGTATACAGTGCATAGATGCATTAATTGTGGGTCTGTTTTTCAGCCCTGAAACAGATGAACCTGCATGTCCAATATAAGTCAGGGCCGCTCATCGCAGTTGATGTGGATAACAACATTGACTTACACTGGAGGGCTCACGGCGTTCCTTTGCGCACTCCGAAAACAGCATTCGCTGATCTGCACTACATCAGTAATGAGATTGATGACCTGGCTGGAGGATCCCACACAGTCATTATGTTCAATCTGGGACCCCATTTCACCACGTACCCTCTGGATTTCTTCACCCATAGAGTGTTGAGGATTCGCAAAGCTGTTCTAGCATTGTTACAGCGGGCACCTGAAACAACTGTTATAATCAAGACTGTCAACACTGGCTATAAGGTAACGTTATAGGCCTTCATCACACTTCAAAAGCAGACGCTTCAAATAGTAGCGTAAAATCTCTGTAGCCTGTATAAATGGAAGGACCTGTGGCACAGGATGTTTGTAATATATTGATGCACAGTTAATCACAGATATCTATAAATTACAGGAACGTATGTCTGTCGTGTGTCTGTCTGTCTGTCTGATAGTCAAATATCTGCTTAGTCTGATGGATTTCAAACTTGACAGGTGTCTTGATTCGGGCACAGAGTAAGTGCACTGCAGAGTTTTGAATTGTTTCACATTTATTACAATGTTTTTATACTTTTGTGTTAATGTAAATATTTATTTAAGTATGATTATACGTTTGTTACAGTGTATACTGAGCATCAATTCTTGTTTTGAAAAAGTATCGATTTGAAAAAGTAGCAATTGCTTTTTTAAAAAAAAAAACATAGCGATTCACTTTTGGAAAAGTAGCGATTCTTTTTTGAAAAAGCTTCAATTCACTTGAAAAGGTTGCAATTCCTTTTTTGAAAAAGTAGCGATTCATTTTTGAAAAAAAGTAGCAATTCTTTTTTGAAAACGTAGCGAATACGCTTTTAACAAAATAGAGATTATTTTTGAAAAAAGTAGCGTTCTTTTTTGAAAAATTTGCTTTTTCTTTTTTGAAAAGTAGCGATTCATTTTTAAAAAAGTAGCGATTTCACTTTTGACAAAGAAGATTTTTTTTCTAAAAAGTATCGATTCACTTTCAAAAAGGTATCTATCCACTTTCGAAAAAGTTGCGATTTATATATGAAAGTAGCGATTCATTTTTGAAAAGTATTCGAATTCACTTTTGAAAGAGTATCAATTCGTTTTTGAAAAAGTATCGATTCATTTTTGAAAACGTCAGCGATCCTTTTTGAAAAAGTAGCAACTCTTTTTTTAAGTATTGATTCTTTTCAAAAAAGTATCGATTCATTTTTGGAAAAAATTTATGATTTAACTAAATCTGTAAGTCAGCTACACTGTTTAATTCTAAATATAATATTTTATTCTGGTGCGTTTAGGCTCCTCTAATAGTAGTCTAGGCTATTTAGCAACTCAAACATACCAAACCACCTTTTACTAAAAATACACAAAAACTGATTATGTTCGGGCATTGCACTAGTTTCATCTAAACACATCAACTTCAGTTTACCATCATTAATTGGGTATGATAAAAAAATGGTCTCATGTAATTCCAGCACATATAAATGCAAGAATAGAATACAAACACCATATCACATTAAATATTATAAATAGACAATGTTATACATCCCAGACAACATTACTTGCATTGCTTTCTTCCACTCTACTTTCTAATGCAATAATTAGGTACTGGATCAAATTTAAGTTCAAATAACTAATTTCCAGCCCAGAGTGAATTATTCAAAAGCAACTGGTCTTAAACGATTCATATTCTCCATATTCTCTTTGGATGCATTTTGTTTATTCCCCCGCAATAACATATATCTCTATATCTCTTATGCATTTTATCTCTAACGGAAGATTGCACACATGGTCTTGTAAGGCTAAATAAACCATTTGAAATATTGACGTTAATTGTTAAATTTGATTGTCAATTTGTTAAATGCTAATTTCATTTTCTTGACAAAATTAGCAACCATCCATTGATAATAATGCAGGTGGAAAATCAATTACGCTACTAATCAGAAATGGATGTGACAATACGTGGACTGTGATAAATTTCTATAGAGTACCAGACATTCAAATAATTAAGGCACTCTGTGATGACAAGTTTATGGATGATTTTGTGTTTCTCTGTCTTTAGGATATTTTTGGCAGTGACTGGTATTCTCTACAGCTGAACAGAATTCTGCACTGGGCTTTTCAGGATGTTGGCGTTTATATTATAGATGTTTGGCAAATGACAGCATGCCACTACAGCACAGAGAACATTCATCCTGGCCCTATCATCATTAAAAATGAGATTGACATTTTACTCTCTTTTATTTGCCCTTACTGAATTTAAAATTAAATGAATTGACAATTTTGTGTGCTGGCGCACCAAGTAGGCTACACTGCAGCAGTTAATGCTGGACAGAAGAAGATTCACATCACCATATGGAAAGAAGCGTAAATGGATGGAGAAGCATAGGTTACTGTAAAGCTACGGCTTAGTTCGTACTTATCTTGGCAAAAGCCAAGTACAAATCAGCATGAAGTTAACATACACTCTTGTGTAATCACTCTTAGAAGAAATGGTTCTAGAACCAGAAATGGTTCCATCCCCGCTATGGAACTCCAAAATGGTTCTATAAAGAACCATTTTTTTTTTGGTAAAAGGTTCTATTGGCCAAGTATGGAACCCCAGGGTTCTATATACAGTAGAACCCAGAGGAAGACTTTTTTTAAGAGTAGAACCTTTTCAGGGTTCCAAATACGTAGCGCTGATAGAACCTTTAAGGTTCTATATAGAATATAGAACATAGAGTGATGGATATAGAGTGATGGAAATCATGTTCATTTACACATACCGACATTGTAACAGTTCAAAGTGGGTTGAAAATCAGTGAAGTTAGACTGTTCTTTTGATGTCAAAAAATGACAATGATCTCCTTGCAAAAAAGTAACAAATAGGGTGACCACCTGTCCCACATTTTGCAGGACAGTCTGAAATAAAGAGCTTTGTCTCACATCTTGCAAGATGTAAGTGGTGTCCCGGATTTCATTTATGTATGTATTATTATTTTTTATATAAAAAAAAAAACACAAAAAAAAAACACATGGGTATAAAAGGAGGAAGCCGGCAATATGCAGATATGTTTCTTTGAGGAGCCAAGACTGAGAGAATACACTTAGATTATCTTAGGACTTGGACAATACACATGACCCAGAGGGATGCATATGGAGAACACTGGGGTGTCCAGCCGCAGGTGGAATATTTCGACCCCAGGGGTGGAAAGGTGTCTTGCCAAGGGACAGACACATCCTCAGAGAGGTTTACAGTGGAAATACACATGTGGGGGTCGCCCAGAGGGGGACCATGCACACGGGTGCACCTCAGCCAACGAGAAGGCAATAGACACTGGCGTCGACGTCAGCAGTGCTGGAGGAACTCAGGGCTTGAGGGAAGCTCACCTGAAGAAAATGTTGCACGTATCCAGTCCGTAGAGTGGAATGGCAAGCAAGAAAAGACACCTGAGTGGGTCCTAGTACCGGGCAAGTACATGGGAGGACACAGGCTCCACTCAGAGATTGTAGAATCTGGCGAATGTGTTCGGTGTCACCCAGCCTGCAGCTCTGCAGACGTCTGTTGGCAAGGCACCATGTGCTAGAGCCCAAGAGGAAGCCACACTCCGAGTGGAGTGGGCAGTCACACCAAGGGGGCACGGTCGGCCTTGCTGCTGGTATGCCAAAGCAATGGTGTCCACTAACCAGTGAGCCTTTCCCTTCAGCTTCCCATCATAACAGACAAAGAGCTGGTCTGAGGTCCTGAAACACTGCATTCATATATTGGTGGGAACCTTGGGCACACATCCAGGCCGGGGTCTCAGGATAACGTGAAGAATAGGCCGGCCCGAATTCCAGGCACGCTTTGTCTACAGAAAATGTGTGCAGGTCCCCTACCCTCTTAATAGAGGCCAATGCAACCAGGACCAATGTCTTAACTGACATTCTCTCAGGAAGAGTCTGAAGCTGAGAGCTCGTCGGCTGCACAGTTCAGGTCTCCTGGGATATAAATGGCTCGAAGCGACCTTAGATGCTTCTTACTCCATAAGAGGAGGTGGCGGGTGAGTTGCGACATATGGCGGGAGCATAGACCACCTTGTCGGTTGATGCACGCCGTATCTGGCTGATCGGACTAGTAGATCGGGTGTAGATGAGGGGACTCTAACTTTTGTAAAATCACTCTCGACCGAAGTGTTACGATGGCCATGTTTCCGCAATGAAAACATGAGTCATCCACAAGCCCCACTTTAGCGTGCTCTAAGCCCAAACACACAAAGCAACTATTGTGCCCATCAGAGTCGGACAGAAGTTGACCGCAACCAGAAGTGCACGTCGGGCATGCATCTTAAAAAGACGTGCCACGCGCTGCTTTTTTAGAGAGGATTACATCTCTGCAGAGTGTTCAGATCACTGCACAGATCGCAGGGAATGTGCACTCGCCGGGAATCGCCGTCACACCAACACCTGGAGAGAAGCTCGTCACGAACAGGAAGAGAAGATCTCAGGATGGCTTTGGGAGAGAAGCATACACTTGGCTCTGAAGCGAAAACATCAGCATATCATCGGCTTCCTCCTTTTATAGCCACGAGGAGGGGCGGAAGTTGTGCCATGCAAATTCCGCAGACCCATGGCATATCTTTGCCATTTGCTCGTTTTGTAATACTTGAAGTTGATAGGCTTTCTAAACGAAACCCCATTCGACATCATCCGACGTAGCTCGGAGTGACATCAAAAGTCGTTAAATACAGCCGCACCAGCCAGGACTTCTTCTAGACATATACTGGACATCATGATTAAACCTGGCAGATGCATCAGAAAATACTGTTGGAAAACTGAGGAAATATACGTTGTTGTTAAAAATGAAAGTAAAAAAGTGAGGGATGTTTTACAGTGAAATTAGAGTTCCTTGTTTTTATTCAAATCAACAAATACATGGGAATTTATTTTATAATAAAAAGCTATTTTTACCTACTAGCCTTTTATTCAATTCATTATATTTAGAACTAGTATAGACTGTATAGGTCCCATTGACTAAATGACATCGGATAACTCAAACTTGGGTAAATTAAAGGAGAACTCCGGTTAATTTCGTAGATCGCATTTCCCTGCGATCTGAACATCATCTCAAACCTACCACTGTGTGGTGTTCTGAGAATATCAGCTCACATGGATAGTTCATCCGAATCAGATGTTGAACACACGGAGGAGGTTTGAGACGATATTCAATAATGATCGCGTGCGTGGGATGAACAATCGACTACTGTGGGCTTCGACCGAAAACAGGAAGCAAATAGAGGTACATTAGCTGGCTGAATTATCATAAATTTTTATTCATATCTTTCACATCTACTGCAGTCAGATTGACCGTGGTCACTCTTAATAACACCACTCACATGGCTGTGCACTCGTAATGACAAATCAAGGATGTTAAGAGGCTAAAAGCAGGTTTAGATTATGCCCCATTGAAGTCAACAGGGTGCGAATTTTAAAAAGACGATAACACGGTGTAGGTAACACTGATTTTTGTTGTTTTTGTCTGTACTGACGGCACTCCAAATGTACAAAAAATAGCTCAATGTTAAAATTGACCTGAGATCTCCTTTAAGTGCAAGTTTATTTGGTGATTTAAAACGTTTTATGCCAAATAGACTTACCAACAAATGTCAAAAATATCAGTATATTTACATGGTAAAATAGCAGTGAACTTTTCTTTCACACACGTCCCGCATTCACTCAAAATCACATCTACTGTGCTGCAACAGAGCAATGACCAGGTGGTCACCAGTAACGGCTGACAGACCCTATTCAGAGCAGCACCATGACAGGCATGGAAAGCGAGGCTGCAGAGGATAGACATCATGTTTTTAATGGCATCCACTGTATTAAAAAAAAAAAAAAGCACCTAGTTCACTTATAATTTTCCACACCTCATGTTGCCTGGAGTTTGTTTACTGATTTTTTTGGGGGAAAAAATGTTAAGAGAACAATCCAAAAACATTAAATAACAGTATAACCGGCTGAAGAGAAGTATGTCTATCCCTCGCAGCCTTTCATTCTCGTTAAAAATCAAAGACTGCACTTCTGTGAATACGATCTATTGTGTAACGTTAAAGAAATGCAACAAGGCAAAATCAGTTAATAATTTCCCCCAACATTTTATCTGACTTATAATACACTATGATACATTTTTACACAATAAGTGTAGTTGAAAAATAAAACCATGCAAACTTATTGACCATAAATATGTAAAATACAGAAAAGCAATAGACTACTAATGTGCTGTTGTTTTTCCAAAAATAAAACAATCTCATTCTTGGTAATAGGAAAAGTTAGTTTGAAAGCTAGTTTGATGTTACTTAAGTTATAATACTACAGTATATTTATCTTTGCAAAACTAGAAATAATAGTAGTGGGAAAACAACACACATAAATGTAATACAAAAATTATGTCATGGATGGATCACCCATCCAGTATATAGTACAATTCATTCATCCATATAATTATAACAAGCTAATAAAAATGATCAGTGACTTAAAACAACCTGTATTTATGCATTATCATCCTTTTCCATAATAGCGTTCTTTCATCTAGCACCTTTGGATATAAAAGTAAAACTTTCATTTGGATGAATATCAATGCTATCAAGCAGTAGTAACAGTAGCAGTAGTATACAAGACTGGACTCAAGTCTCAGCAAAAGATTCAGACTTCAAAAAATTATTAAAGCAGTGACAACAGAAGTGCTTTCTGAAATTCAAGTACACTTTCGGACTGTCAAAATCCAGAGGAGAGGTAGAGAGCAACCACTCCAAGTCACTGTGTGTCTTTGCGTGCCCAAGCAAATAAACAAGAGGCACTTGCAAACAAAAAAGTGATTTGAACAGGGAGGATCCACTGTTGGGAAATCAAACCTCTGAACTGTTATCGAGGACTTGCGTCAGCATGGGCTCTGTGCTGTTGGAGCTTTTGGGGGGCTCCGTGACGTTCTTCTCCCGCCTAGATCGCACCACCAGAACGACGAGAACGACAAGGAGGATGGTGAAGAGGAGACCTACCAAGATTCCAATGATCAAGACAAGCCGGTCGTCACTAGAGTCCTTTTGATTCAGTTCTCTGGGAACGACACCCTCGGCTTGGGATTCCTTGTGAAGGTTGAATTGTTTTTGAGTGCTTCGGTCCAGCGTTATATGCAAGATGTTTGTGCCACGATTATTTTCTGCACCAATATCCTGAGCCAAATTTGGAACGCTGCTGGCTGACCTTTTGGAAATTGAATGTCTGTGTGTCACAGAATTATAGTCAAGGCTCCTTTTCCCAATGCCCCGGTTTGCGTTGTCTCTGGACCGGACGGTGTAGATGGTGTGAATGTACCACTCCCTGCCAGCTGACACCTGGGAGGAGTGTTACAGTGTTAAAAGCCATTGCACACTCGCATCGGAAATTCGCATCCGAAATTTTCACACGTTAAAGCTACACTGTGTGATTTTTACCCCCATCTAGCGGTGAAAAGGTATATGACCATCCAGTAAATATTAGTTTCAGTTCCTCTCAATTCTGATTTCAACTCCTACGGTGGCCAATGTAGTCCAAGATTAACATGGCTTCCAGTTCGACCTCGTCCATGAGTGTTAACTGAAACGTAAACGCGAAAGGCGAAGCTTGAATTAACGGGTATGTCCCTCTTTGGCTAATGTACTTTCAAGATGGAGGGGCAACATGGTGACCGACATTAGAACCCCTTACCCGTATGTATTTTCAATGGCATATTATACACTCATGAGAATACTTTATTACTTAAACGAAGTAAATATACATTAATGAGCACATATATTTTTGAAAGAACTAAGTGTTTTTAACTAAGAATAAACTAAAAGAGTTACACAGTGTAACGTAAAAAAAAAAAAAAATCGACCTCAGGTTATGTCAATCACGCTTGCACACCACCTCCGAAACTTTCGTCCATCATAAAATGAATTCGAATCGAGTTCGATTTTCTGCGTTTTCGCATCCACAGCTAGCATTTTGAGAGGTTTTTTGACAATTCAGGGCCGGGGAAGCTCATCTCGCACATCATTCTACATGCACAGTCCTTTCAGTTTCGGTTTTCAATTTGATCAAGTGTTTATATGTTCTCTCAATCGGATTAGAAAGGAAACCTCCCCGAAATTTTGGATCAATTAAGGTGTGATTGAGCAGCCAATTCGATAACTAATGTATTATTTGGATACAATATATAACCTGTAGCCTATACAGCTGTTCTGTCTGCCTAGCGCTTCCGTTGGGCCGCGCGTGTGCCTGTGTGTGAGTGTCCATACCATAAGACATACTGTCAGTTTCTGTTCAGGATTGATTGGTTCACGGAAATTGCTGGTCTTCTTTTTAATATGTGGCTCCAGAATCGCTAAAAAAACATCAAACTTTTCCACTGACACTCTGAATAAAATTTTGAATATCTCGGGATAAATTTGCGACTCATAAGGAAGTGGAACTCTCCTTCCTCTCGGCGTAATTTCAGGATTGGATGGACCAAATATTTTCTCTTTCTTCTCTTTTCAATAAGAGAGAGGGCAACAAAATCATCCTCACTGCTTGACGAATAGGGCTGTGTACTGGCAAGAATCTGGCGATACGATGCGTATCGCGATACATGGGTCACGATTCAATATATTGCAATATATTGCGATACTGTCCATAATGCGATATATTGTGATTTTTTTTTAAGTAGGACTATAATTTTAGAAAAAGTAATATTTAAAAAAAAAAAAAAGTCATGATATGAATTAAAGTCAAACAAGTACTTTAGGTAAACAATTCAGTACTCAGAAAATCAAACTACCAGTTTGGGATTGTGGTTCACAAGTTCATTACAAAAACTTTGGTTAAATGTGTTTTTAGAAGTTGGTCATAAACTTGATGGACTTCGGGTCGCACATCGGACGAGAAGGCTAAGCGCAGGGCAGCAAAACTCCGGAAAACTCCAGGTATTGTACACCAGACGCGCACTTTCTCCTCAGTGTATGGCCAGCAATATTGTTATGTTTAATGACATGAAATGAAGATAATGTCTTTTCTATGTTATGATTGTACTATACAATTAAATACAATCGTTGCTGAGTCTGCAGTCTGAAAACTTTACCTCAGAGCATCCGTTCACTAAATGAATTGAGAATCTCACCTGAAAAATCCAATAACATCAGCAATTGTCATTCAAGCAGCTGATTTCTGTAAATGAATGAAAAACTAAAGGTATATTGCAGCATAGGGCGATGTCAGGATACATTAGCAACGCTTCAATTTTATATAAAACTATGTAAATGGCGCTCTGGCGCAGCAGGATTTTGAACACGGTCCTGAGCCGTTGCTGGGCGCCGCCGGTGTGTGTGTGTTCGAATTTAAAAGATGTGGCGCTGAGCTTCTCGTCTGGTGTGTGACGCCATTTAGACTCTCCGCCGAAACCGTTTCACTGCTGCTCACGCGACGGTCCTGCTCGATGCTATGCACGGCTACTGCTCGCGGTGTGAATGAACGCACTCATTGATTATGAGCGCCAAACAAAATACGCTCTGCTCCCGCACCGAACTTGTAAAGACAGTTCACAAACTGCATGGTTCCTGTCGATATCGGTAGTGCTCTCTTTACTCTGGAAACCAAAATGATTCCACATTTTGGAACGGATTAGAGCGGGAGCCGGTCTTTACACGGGGTTCAGCCATATCTTTGTTGTTTACGTTAGGCTAGTGCGTCTATGAACAGCCACAAAACAAACAAACAAAAAAAAAAATCGATATTGCGTTTCTGAAAATCGATACAGTATCACAAAATAAATATCGCGAATACTCAAGTGTATCGATTTTTTCTTACACCCCTATTGACGAATCCATTTTGTATTTTTTTTGCGTTTTTTTTCCGCAAAGGTTTTATAAATATGCATCAGACTCAGTGTGCAAGGTTTCTGTGAATGACGAATTTTTAGGCTGACGAACACTAAAAAAAAAGCCAATTTACGAAAATTTTGGACTCTGTGTGCAATGGCATTTAGCATCACAACATGATCGCAACAATATCTTAATCTGCCTGCTGTTGTATGCATCTTACCTGAAACAAAGCAGTAGAATCCATCCTAAAGCCATCAGAGCCTGGTTGCCTTACCAGCTCCAGAGCTTGAGGATCGTCTACAGCGAGGAAAGCATTGAAACTAATGCTACCAAATGTTCTCGCCTGAGTCTCTGGCTGAGCTTTGTCCTGTAAAGCAGAACATATGTATACTGTCAAATGATCTTGAAATCAACGCAAAGCCACGGTTGTTCTCCATGCTCTTAATAACAATTATCAATCCCAAACAGTGGTATAGTTAATTAAAACTAAGACTCTTAACTATACTATATACGTATATCTTAACTATATGGTAGGGAGGTGCAATTACGCATCTTGTATAAGAGTACAGAAGCTCTAGATCCCAAAACAAGCAAAGAAGCATTGCTTACGCATATGTAATCTAACGCTATCATCAAACGTATAAAAATAAAATCCTCCTAATATTAACCAATGAAATGACAACCCTGGAAAAGGTATAGGACTTGAAGGTATAGGTGTTGATGGACTCGATCTATGTTTTGATCATCGTTCTGAAGCCGATCTGGATGTAGTCTTTGTCAAAAACGCAATTTTTTCAGCTTTTTGTTCAAATTTGTTGCTTTTTCAAAAACTTGCCCACATTCAAGTGTTGATAAAAAAAAAAAATGCATGATTCTGGGGGCCATGAACGTTTTGTGAAAATTATATAAAAAAATAAATAAATAAAAAAAACAGGTACTGGCTGGCAACGTTTTTAAAAAAGCCTGCGAAGAAAGAGTTAAACAGCATTTATGTTAATTGAAATATAATAACTGTATATATATATATATATATATATATATATATATATATATATATATATATATAAATTTCAGTTATATATATATATATATATATATAAAATTTCAGTTTTATATATATATATATATATATATATATATATATATATATATATATATATATATATATATAATTTCAGTTACTAAAATTACTGAAACTGAAAATAACTAAACTAATACTGAAATACAAATGAAGAAAAACTAAATACAACACATAATAAAAACAACAAAACAACCAAGCTTAAACAACTTAAACCTGAAAGAAATAATGGAATTAAAATATAACCTAATTCATAATTCATTATGTTTAATTGTATTCTATGTCTGTTTTCTAAAAATGATTTATTGGAACTACAATTAGCTGTTTGTATGTATTTCTTTAATGCAACTACATATCAGTTTTTTTAGTGTTTTTGTTAGTTTTTTGTTTTTGTCAAAAACCTACCAAAAAGAAAGAAAAATCATTTATATCAATGAATATTTTTTACAATTGATTTAGACTTTAATTACAACTGTTTAGTGTCTATACTTACAATGATCTTGAATCGGTACAAAAGAGATGGTGAATCGGCTAAGCAGCCGTACTCAAAGTTGTCAGGGCTGTACTTTGGGATGTATCCATCCGCCCCTGTGCAAAGGAACACCTTCTCGATGTTACAGATGAACGAGTCTCCAAGATTCTGAACAGGATCTACCATTACACGGCCGTGAGATGACATCTCCTAGAGAAATGCAACAGCCCTGAATTAGTGAGAGGTGTCACACTTCAGTTCTCATAATCTTTACTTTGGTCACAGGATCAAATCACAAATATGAATAAAATGTTGTTTTTAGCATTTTACCCTCTGAGAAAGCAGTATCACTCTCCTGACCAAAGCCCATGGAGCCGTCTGACAACCAGAGAGTCCTCTTTGAAAGTAGGAGCATCTGTGTGTTAAGACTGAACTCTGCTGGCACTGGATCACTCACCTAAAGGACATAACATGTACATTACTTTTAATTAAACTTCATATTACACTAAATTATAGTATCGTTAGTATGGAATTTTACTTGATTTTGAAAATAGAGATTGATGTACTATGTAAAATTACTGTGAATACTAAAACAATTCATTAAACAAATTGCAAACATGACTAAGTTTCACTTGAACGGAGGCATTTACATAGCACTTTTACTGTGTATTGCTGTACACCCAAAGCACTTTACAATCCTCAACCACCACCAGTGTGCAGCATCCACTTGGATGAAACGACGGCAGCCACAGTACGAACGGCACCAGTGCGCTCACCACACACCAGCTTAGGTGGAGAGCAGAGAGAGATAAAGCCAATTCAGTAGATAGAGATTCTTCAGACTTGATCTTGTTAGGAGTGTTGCCAGATTGGGTGGTTTTGAATTTGATTGTGCAAGTAAAATTTCTTTTGGGCGGGTGGACAACAATCAATAATGAATCAGTTTTGACTGTGCTAAGTTCTGCTTTTAAGAATTTGTAAACATGTCAGACTGTAATGCAGCTTGCAAGCTTTAAGGGCCCTAGACATACACACACAGGGAAACTCTGAGCTCGGCTATACAGCCACTGACGTGAACCCTTTGATGAGTGCTTGTGATTCAGTACTGACCTGTTGGAAGCGTATGTCCAGATCAAAGGTAATTGGTTCTCTGGGATGGCACACAGGACGGAAGCTATACTCGACACTGGGAGGAGCCGTGCAGGGAACAAGTTTCACTGTGTAAGTGCCAGAGTAATCCCTCACCTGGAGGAAAGTATTTCAACACTTTTCAGGAAAAACAGTAAAGGAACCAATAATGACAAATACAATTGTGAACATTATGGGCCCTATCATACATGTGGTGTAATGCAGCGCCAGACACAACATAATTGTTTATTTGCTAGTTTCAGCCTGACGCAATTACCATTTTCACGTACTGCGCCACGGAGTTTAAATAGTAAATGCATTTGCATCCATTTGTGTGCCCACATGGGCAAGCTGTTCTGAAAAAGAGGTTTGTTCAGGCGCATTGATGGTACATTGCTATTTTGAGGCAACTGAATGAGACTGCTTTTTTATTTATTTAAAGAGTGCGTTAATAAGGTGCGCCTATTGGCACGGCATGCACCCAAAAGGGTGATAGTCCAAGAGCAATTTATTGGATAATCCGTAAATCATAAATCCAGGAACAGCAAAAAGATCAAAGTCAATGTAAGCAGTCCAAAAACAAGAAATAAAATACAAACCAAATAAAACCAAACCAAGACAGACTCTGGAAAGCGGGTGACAAAATACAAGGATTCCAGAACAAGTTAGTGATGTTACGTATGACTCTGAAGCTTTGATGTGTGTATCGCAAATGCAACGCAATTTCTATTGAAGCCCCGTATCGGGGTGTGTATTGGTTTCCCAGAGTGCGCGTTTCGCTTTGGGTGTTAGCAGGCTCGAATCCCATATCTTAAAGAGTAACTAAACCCTAAACCAACATTTTTTAGTTAATGATCTGTAAGAATGGATCTTTATTAATACCAGTCATTGATTCGAGTAACTTTTTTGACATTTGTGTTTAAAGTGTTTTTTTTCCTACAATAAATGGTGTAAAACCGTCTTAGTGCTGCCCTCTTCAGGTTGAACGGTGGCTACTGCAGTTGAATTTTCCTATTGGATGTTAGCGGTTCTTCGTGACATACGCACATTTCAGCTCACCACGCTCTTGGTACGAGCTAAGCCCTTGGCAGTATAAAAAAAACAGCTTGTTTCGTCAAAACCACTGTAGTGAGTCAGGAGTGTAATAGCGAGTATTGAAAATGATCAGGAGTATTTTAGCATCTATTTCATCCCCTCTATCTCCGCTGGGGTCTGCCCACTTTTTCAGCATTTTTCAAATATTGCCAGTGGGTGGAGTCAGGCTCTGACCAGGGGTTTACTTACCCTTTAACGAGTCCTTGTTGGCTCAGTCTGGTTGATGGGTTTGTGAGGAGATTGCTGTACTTTGGAAGTTAATCAATACCTTAAATATCCCTGTTTACTATGTGTGTGTTTGTGTAGAGATAGAGATAGTATGCCTACTTTTTATATTTTATTGCAACACTTTAATAGGTAAAGGAATTCATTTAATGGACAAATCAAACAGAAATGTGGAAGGCTTGTATTTGTTCACATATTATTAAAACTATATGGAGTGTGTTGTGGTTGCTTCATCTGGCTTCTGGCTGCTTTATTTTAAATAAGCACCAGATGGCGCTGTTCTTGACACTCGCAAAGCTTTGAATCTTTTCCCGGAACAGTCAGGGGAAAGCCTCATTGATTCATGAGGCTTCATTTCCCATCCCTTAAACAAGTGATTAAACAGACAGGGTATACATAGGCAGACACTAACAAGGTGAGTGGGAAGGGAACAGCTGAGTGTGATAATGAATAATGAGTCCAACAAGGGTGATGGGGATTGTAGTCCAATAGTGACTGACACTGACACCTGTAGGGGGAAAAAGACCTCTAGTGGCTACCCAGGGGACATCACCCAAACAGAGTGACACCTATTGGTCCAACAACGTGCATACACTCCGCTTATTACACACACAGGGACACACAGATTGGTTTATTCCACGTAAAGCCCAAAACACACCCATTACTCAATAAGAGAATAGAGACCACCTTTTTAGACCACACGCCTGGTGCACCAACCATTTTTTCCCGTCATTAAACTAGCAAAAGTGGATTCGGACATGCCCTGTGAACTTGTGCCGTGCCTTTAGAGCATGCTTAGATTGTTAGAATAAGGCCTAGTATCCAAAGCAGATTTGAATGCAAAAAAATCAGACACTCTACTTACAGCAAAATCAGAGATGAAGGTCCATTGCTGAATTGGCTGGTTGTATGTTGGCTCACTTCTCACCAAGCTAAGGTTAAAGCTCAGCCCAGGGTGGTCCACACACATGACCATGGAAGTCATAAGGGAGGCTGTGTTAACAGAAATGTTATTATTGAACACAAGTAAGATCACATGACACTGCCTCATCGTTACAAGTTTCAATGAATTGACCCATTAAATGAGCAAATTTCATTTTTCATAATTTGAAAATTCTCAAACATTACATTTGCCATCAACTGTTATTTTAGGTACATTACAATTATTATAAGAATAGAGCTATAACAAAACCTGGTTCCAAAAATAAGCTTAATTTTCTATATTCAAAATATAATTTTTTGTGACTTATGACTAGGACTCATCTTCACAGTTTCATCCAATTGTATAATTGCTTTCATGAAGTTGTGAGCCAAAAAACAAAAAACAAAAACAAATGAAAAACAATTATTAGGACCAGATGAAATCATTTACAGTTTTGTATTTAATATGCTTAAGTTATAACACACCTGAATGTGCAGTAACAAAGAGCCCCCAAAACGTGCTTCTGTACGGAAGTTGACAACCAAGCGACCTTGTTCGTTTATGCGCATGCTTGTAGGATAGAGGGCCCCTGAAAAATGAATTTCACATAATGAAAAAATCCATTTAAACTACTGTTCAAAATATTTTTAAGAGACAATAACGACTTGTTCATTGTTACAAAGGAATTGTATTTCAAATAGAATTTTAATTTTTTTCTATTCATAAAAAAAATACAAACGCTTTCAATATAAATAAATGTTTCTTGAGCATCAAACAGCATAGAATAAATTCTGAAGGATTATGTGACACTGAAGACTGGAGTAATGATGCTAACAATTCAGCTTTGATATCACAGAAATAAATGACATTTTAAAATATATTCAAATAGAAAATGATTCCGTCTTGCCTTGTAATTCAGCCTCTGGTGGACTTCCAATGCCATCTCTCCACAAGATGGCAGTATCATAAACAAAAGTGAGACGCAGCTCTGACTGCAGGTCAAAGTGCTGCCAGCCACCAGCGCCAACGGGTGAATGGAACACATATGACACGTGCAGGGGCACACGCAGGGTGACATAAGACTGCACCAGGTTCAGCACCTACACAGGACAGAAAGGACAATACTAAGTAACTACCCAGATAACAGATTTTGGAACCTACCCAGAATGAACATACCAACATTCTCTGTTTTTTTCTTTATGTAAATAGAATGTTCCCTTTAGGTTTAGAGAAGATAAAAAAATAGGTTAGAGGATAAAAATAACTTTTAGTAAAAGATCCATTAAGGTTCTGTACAGGTTGTCACAAAAACCTCCCTGAAACTCTCTTAAACTTTCCTGAAACAAAACAAAAACATGACATTATAAGGTTGTTCTATGTTTGCTGGGAACAATCTCAAATCATTTAGCACATGAGAATTAGACTTCTAACCTCATGATTATTACACATACAACAGTATACTTTGGTTTACAAATAAAAATATTAACTTTGTTAAGAAAAGCAAAAGGCTTTTGGAATGACTGCAAGCACATATTTGTTTGGCTTTACGTTAACCACTGCAAGCCTCATCAGTTTAACCAATACCCAATAAGAAATTATAAATTAATAAAAAAATAAACTATTAAAATTGCATTAACAGTCAGAATCACACATTTCTAATAGAAAAATGTATCCTAAAATATTTGCAGTAAACTCAAATGAAAGGGTTGTGAAGCAATGTAGCATAGCTAACTGCTAACTCTTTAAGAAAGTGTTTTGGATAACTTCACAGATCGACTTCACTGAACTTGAACGTGGCCTGTACACCCGTTCATCCCTGTTTGATTACACTAGTCCACTTTAATTAACTACAGAGTAAACCAACAGAGCCTGTGTCCATGGTGAAGATGAATGACTGGCTCAAACAGGCATGTAAACAGTTCCAAGCTTGTTTTAAGGTCTACCCTTTCCAAGTTGGCTGTTAAAAGGAAAGAACAGAAAAAAAAAATGTTTTATGACCTAAAGGTCAGGTTTGACTCATTGTCAAAAAAGTGGGCTGCTTTAACTTGAGGTACATAAAGCAAATGCCTTTGCCAATAAGCTAAAACAGGTAGCCACAGCATAATGGTTTGATGTGATTGGCATAGACTGGAAATCCATATATCAAGAGCAAGAGTCTAAGCCTTGAAACCAATTAAATACATTCCTGAATTGACACTGAAACAAAACAAAATAAAACAGAGCTAGAAACATGTTAGCCGCTTTTAAGGGCACTAAATACATTCTTACACTACCGTTCAAAAGAAAGGCTGTTTTTCGAATCAAAGGCTGCAGTTATTGGATAAAACTTGCAGTAAAATATGATTACAATTTGAAATCTCTGTTTCTATTTTATGTAATTTATTCTTGTGATGCAAAACTGAATTTTCAGCATAATTTCTCCAGTCTTCAGTGTCACATGATCATCAATATGATCAATATGATGATTTGCTGCTCAAGAAACATTTCTTACGGTTATCAACGCTTAACCATGATCTATTTTTCAGAATTCTTTGATGAATAGAAAGTTTAAAAGAATATATATTTTTTTTATATAAATCTTAGTATGTACTGTCAATTTGACCAATTTAATGCATCCTTGCTAAATAATTTCTTAGAAAAAACCCATTTTGAACGGTATAGTGTATTTGACTTTTTATTTGCCTGATGCTAAAGGCATGATGAAATGTAATAAATAGTTTTCTTCTCTTTCCTCACCTGTCCATCAGTCCCGATGTTCCCTCCACAATCGTTGAGCAGTTCAGACATGTCATAGTAGCTGACAAACTCCCACAAGCATGCCTCCAGATGCAGGTTTCGGTAGAATCGTAGGGTGTTTTGTCCCCTGAGGGCCGTGCTATACTGGTAGGGCGCAGTCCCGCCAATGGCATCTGGATTGCGGGTGGCGTCGGAGATGAAACCGTAGCGTGTCCGCACCTCTGTGAAGTCCAGCAGGTTTGAGCAGCGATGGTTTCCAACACAGGTGCCGTCTGGACTCAGGGTCAGTTCAAAGTTGGAGAGTGGCCGAGTGGAGACAACAGGTAACATACCTAACAAGGGAAGGAAGAAGATCATGTAACATGGATGTATCTGTTGTTGTTGTTACCTAAAACTCAAACTATTTTTGTCATTGTAATAAAGCATGCATGCATAAATATGTACTGACCATCAATATGGGGCATGGTAACAGTCAGTTTGATGAGGTTTGGATGTTCTGGATCTTCTGCTCCAGTGTAGCGCAGTTTGGCAGAGAAAGGTTCAGCTCCAACTGTGCCTACAACCCGAGGCTGGCACATACCTGATGCCAAAAGGAAGAAAAAATCAGCAGATTAAAGGGGCATGAAAAACATTTTGCAACCTATTTTACTTCTATATATTTCTGAGTGAAATAGGATATTCAATGAGAACATTTGTAAGACGAATTTGTAATCACTCAGCACGCTCTGGCTACTCCGGCTATCTCTTTATGTATATTTTAAGCAAAAATAAAACGAAATATGCTTCAACTCTGCCTCTTTTTCGCCAACAATAAAATTAAATATGTTATAAAACACCTCTCTGCCTCTTTTTATTTAAAAAAAAAATCTTAAACAGCCTAATGGCCATGTGGTTCAAGCAATGTGTACATTGATTATCTTCACTGCATATATTTATAACAACATGAACATGATCTTTTTATTTTAAAAATATGAAACATTATTGATTTTATTGACATTTAACAAACAGAGACAGGGTTGTGTCATTTTATTGTACATATGAAGAGAATGTATATATATATATATATATATATATATTTAAATATATATATATATATATATTATATATATATATATATATATATATATATATATATATATATTTAAATATATATATAATAAAATGACACAACTTTATCTCTTTTTTGTTAAATGTCAGTTTTAATGATCAATAATAGCCTAAAAGGTATAGAAGCTACAATGAGAAATAATGCAAACAATTCAGTCAAACATAAGTAAGCCCTCTAATATGCTAAATAGCCTAAATATATAAAGTTATTAAACTTTACTTTGCCCTCAGCCAAAACAATTTTTTTTTTTTTGCCATGGAACAAACTTTTATGGTCATTAAAATTAGTTTGAGACCAAAGACCGACCTATAAACAGGATGAATTATACGTCATGTTTATCCACTGAGACTAGAGACATCAGAGCCAGCGGCAAACATCAGACAAACTAGCCGAGGAAAGCTGATCCAGTCGGGGTTAATGAGGGTTGAACCCCCAGTTACCGCCTGGATCCAACAACTCAGAAAACGTCAGATAGGCCTACTTTTTTTTCAAATAGGCGCTATCTTTATAAATAAACCACAGATTTGAGCTTTAAACAACTACACATTCTCACCTGAAACACTCATAAAATTACATTTCATTACACAATAACAGTAATATTTTGATATTACACCGGTTTTAAGGATATTAAGCATCTGCTATTGATGCTTGCTGGTTGGTGCGAGATGCATTCTGGGATACTTGGCTGTCTCAAGTCCGCACAAGTCACCTCTCGATGCATCCTCGGTAAACGGGGCGGATCAAGAACACATCCGGGGATTTGAACTGGACTTGGTTAGATGTGAACTTTGAATGGGAACAGTACTTGGGCAGTAACTGATGACTCTTCACAAGTCCACAAGAACACAAGTACAGACAAGAACGCATATTGAGAAATGGCCTATGTGTAACGGTCACCAGCTGGAGTGCCCTTGAGAGCCACCAGAGGGAACTCCACATCAGACTATTGTCTTTCCCTCACAAAATAGATTTTCCATAACTCACTGCCCGGACTGTTCATCCATTATCACAATCACCTGTGTCTCATTATCTTGTTTAGCTCACCTCATATAAGCCTCATTCTCATTCATTATCTGCAAAGTCTTGTTTAGTGTTACGCTGCAATTCTGAAAATTCTCCCTGGTTTCATGTCTCTTAGTTTTTTGGATTTCTTTCCTGTTCTGTGGATTACTCTTTTGCCCATGTTCCCTGCCTTGATTGGATTGTTTGTTTGTGTATGACCCTTGCCTAGATAAGGATAACTCTTTAAATTAATACTGCATTTGTATCATCAAACCTTTGTGTCTCAGGGGGCTTTCACACTGGCAGTTTATTTCTGAACGGGGCACGGTTCGCATGAAAAATCGCTAATGTGAACGCTGTCATGGGACCCGGGTGCGCACTGGGGTACCGAACCCGAGACTACCTGGAGGAGGTGGTCTGAGTTCGGTTGCTTCCGAACCGTGCCACGGTTCGCGTGAATGTGAAAGCAACACGGATTCGGGCGCGCACTTGTTCAGGAAGTAAAGCATCCTGCGCCTTCGTTTTAGCTTATTGTGATGTATTCAGTTAAATAAAACACTTGTAAGGGATGATAGTGTTGATTTACCTCGGATACAAGCGAGAGTGAGCCTGCAGTGTATTCGTGCATTGCGCGTGGAATCAGAGCATTTGGAAATCCACTGTCTCCTCAAAAGAGTCCGTTTTCAAGCAGCAGAAGTCCACCTTATGTGACACATGCACAGTAAACCTGTATTGTTCACTCAACTGCTCATAATAGCAGCAAATTAATAAAAAAACACACAATATTTACACACGTTCTGCTTTCTATCATGCGCCGTGCACGTTTGCGATGACGTAAGATGCACGCAAACGCACCGGGGTTCGATAGAATCAAGTTGAGTGTGAAACCAGACCAACGCTGTGGGGGCGCCGGGAACAAACGCGCTCGGGCTCTGCATCGCAGCAAACGAGCCTAGTGGAAAAGCCCCCTCAGAGTAGTTTGTGAGACTATGTCTAAAAGTAGAGTTAAACTCAGCCCAAAACAGTGTAGTTCGGACTTTTTTCCCTCAGATTTGCAAGATATCAACTCGCAATTGCAAGTTATGATGTCAGAATTCCCAGTTCTAAAGACAGAATTATGATATATAATCTCACAATTCAGAATTTTTCTTGCAATTGCGAATTTAAATCTCACAATTCTTACTATATAAACTGGCAATTCAACTGGAAGTCCAATTCTAAGGGAAAAAAGATTTGCGAGTTTATATCTCTGAATTCAAACTTCATATCATGCAATTCTGAGGAAAAAAAAAAGTCATAATTCATAAGTCAAAAAGTCTTAAACAATACTGTTTAATAGCAAGGCCAAATGATGCAGAGCTTTAGAAAATAAAATAAATAAATCAGAAAATTAATCATCTTATTTATTTATATTTATTGGCCTAGAAGTGGTCTAAAACTGGTGCTAATTCTGTAACAACTCACCATCTTCCTGGCTGATTGAAACTATGGGGCTGGTGAGCTCCAGGCCTTCATCCCCATTTGAGTTGACAGCCCGGGCTGCACACTGCACACGTGAGCCTGCCTGGAAATACACTGAGTCCAATGTGATTGTTTTGGAGGAGGTGAAGAAGGTGTCAAAATCCACCTCCTTCATGGGGCTGGTCACACCGTCAGGTCCTGTAGGGGCACTGACCAGCCAGCGGTACCGGGTCAGGGTGTTATTGATGCGCTCCGAAACACAGATGGAGCCCGTCCGGTCAAAGTCAGGATACTTGGAGTTACATGACTATAATAAATATAGAATTAAATGAACATATATATATATATATATATATATATATATATATATATATATAAACAATGGAGACATGGATGTAGATAGATAGATTTTATGTTCATTGTTTCCCTATATAGAGAACCTACCGTAACACAGAGTACGGGATATCCTGCAATTGGCTGAGTATCTCTTGTCCTGCTTGTATCATCGTGACTGCAACAGAGAAACCACCACTGGCACAGAGGGGAAGGTCACGTCAGCCATACTGTTCGCCTCTTCAATGTAGATGATGGCTTTGGTGACCTGAAGGTTTGGAAGAAAAGCTATGTGTACAACACAGTGTGGGTCTAATAGACAGCAAGATTATATACTTTGTTTCCCTATTCCAGGGTAAGCATGTTTTGGAGTACCTGAATTTCTGCTACCATGTTCTCATCAGGTTTGAGGTGGACTGTGAAGGCCTCTCTCATCTCTCGCACACCATCATACAGGATTTCCACCTCTAAAATGTGCTCTGTCTCTCCCTCTTTAAACTCCACATCTGCAGTTGGGAAATTGTCATTAACAATTATAATCTTGGTAGTATTTATTATATTTAAATCAACATAAATTATGCTAATATAACAAATACTATTAGGAATACAATTGTTTTGTTATATTTACTTATTACATGGCTCTGTGGAATACATGATTCTGATTGGCCGATAGTGCCATCCAGTGGTATGTTATTCCCAGTTAACAACCGCTCAAAACAGACTCATCCGGGTCGCTGAAGTCAGCAGCGCTAGGAACGTTATTTTTCTTTGTCAATGTTTTGCGTTTGCTGAGGTAATAAAATATTAAAACACAGTCAAATCAAAATTTTGTGTACAGTTATTTAATTATGCCATCCATTCTCATGGACTCGCTCTCTCTTGTTTCATACAACGCAGCTGCTGGCATTTTGTGACTATTGTATTGTTCTTTTGGATTACGAGATACAAACAGATATGAATTTAAAACAGTTTATTCTGAAATCAATAAATCTTATCCTCATAATTATTCATGTGGCGAATTGCTGTATAATACGTGGTATGACTGTACTATATATCTTAATGTTCATCTAGTTGCACTCCAATGACTCTCTCGCGAAGCTTTGCATTTAAAGAATTTATTTTTTATTATTTCTAATTATTTACTTATGTGGCAAGTAATATAATAAGCGGGATAATGTTAATCCAACCAGTTGTTCTCAGAATAACCCCCTTCAGGCTTCGTGTCGGGGTCTTCATCACCCTGTCGGGGGTTATTCTGAGAGAACAACCAGCTGGATGTACATCATTCCTTACATAATTTATTCTTATTTAAAAGAAAATAACTCTTGTTTTCATAGCAGTATTTGTTTTAAATCAGAATAAATTAGGTAAACATAACAGATGCAACTATGAATCTTTTTTTTTTATCAGCATACATTATATAAATATAACATACTGCAATAATGAATGACTTATCTTATTCAATGTATTCTTTTGTATAAGGTTACTGTGAATGTGGGTTGGCAATGTTTTTATTGTTATGACAATGCTTAATTTTCTTTGATCAGCATCATTTGAAAGTTATAATTAGGATTTCGGAGTAAAACATGTTCTTGTGAAATTCCCCGGTGAACTGTCTTACAAAACTGTGCTATGATGTTGTGTTTGAACCCACCTTCAGAGATGGGATGGTAATCTTCTCCAGAGGAAGCGGAGCCGTCCTTTGTGTGGACCCGAACCACTGACACTTTGGACGTGTCTCCTGTCCTATGGACCGGGATCCTCACCACTGAGATTTGCCCTGACTCACTGGGTTCACTGACACTGAACTTGGTTGCTCCAAACCTGATAATGGCCTCTGGGGAAGGAGGATTGCAGGAACATTAAGATGTATGTCAGCACCACATTATCACTTAAGTCAAATATTGAGCAATCAGCTTAACCAGACTGATGATTAAAGATTTTTAAAGATTTAAAGGGAGCGTTCACCCAAACATCTAAATTCTGTCATCATTTACTTATCCTCAATTTATTCTAAACGTATGTGAATTTCTTTATTCTGCTGTAACACAAAATAAGATATTTTGAAGAATGTCGGAAGCCAAACATCTGATGGACCCCATTGACTTCCATAGTATATTTTTCCTATACTTTGAAAATCAATGGGAAAATCATATGCTTCAATATATCATCCTTTGTGTTCAGCAGAAATAAATAACTCATACGGGTTTGGAACAACTTTAGGGTGAGTAAATGATGACAGAATTTAAATTGAAAAAAAAAAAATTTTCTGGGTGAAGTATCCCTTTAAGCAATCTATTTGCAAGTGAACTTATAAATGTTTACAAAATCATACATTTATCTTTAAATTAATCTAGCAGATAAGTGCATCTAAATGCAACATTCTTGCTATTTTAGGTTACACTTTAATTCGATAGTCACTTTAGACGTTTTACTAATTATAAGTAACTTTTCAACTACGTGTCAACTAACTCACATTAGAGTATTAGTATATTATAGTAGACTGTCAGTAGACTGTTAGGTTATGGTTAGGTGTTAGGCTTTGAGTTTGGAGAATAAGTTTACTTGTAGTCGCCAAATTACTTAATCAGTTGAATGTCTGTTGGGGTCCATCAAAATAAAGTGTTAGCAGATATTAAGCTTACAGTCTACTAATACTCTAATGATAGTTAGTTGACATGTAGCAGCAAAGTTACTTATAGTTAGTAGAATGTCTAAAGTGGACTATCGAAATAAAGTGTTACCCTATTTTATCCTGTTTGAAATATGTATTATGAAATAATGCATGCTATTATACGTCATTATAAGTCATTAATTACTCACCCCCATGTTGTTCCAACCGCGTAAGACCTTCGTTCATCTTTGGAACACAAACAAAGATATTTTTGATTAAATCTGAGAGATGGATCACTCCTCCATAGACTGCCTAAGGGACTGGCTCTTGACGGCCCATAAAGACATTAAAGAGAATGTTTAAATATTCCATGTGCCTACAGTGGCTCAATTATAAGTTTATCAAGCGACGAGACTACTTTTTGTGCGAAAAAAACATAAATAATGACTTTATTCGACTATTCAATTTCTTCCTTATGGGCGCATGTGCGAGAACTGAGATGACGACGTTGTTCTTCGACTACTTCGTTACCGGCTGCTCACCGCTTAGGAGTATTACCGCCACCTACTGTATAAGATGATGATCGCGCTCCGGCTATATCAGCACGTCATCTTATACGGTAGGGGCGGTATTACTCCTAAGCGGTGAGCAGCCGGTAACAAAAAGTAGTCGAAGAAGAACGTCCTCATCTCAGTTCTTGCGCATGCGCTTATAAGGAAGTAATGGAATAGTCGAATAAAGTCGTTATTTATGGTTTTTTTTCGCACAAAAGTATTCTTGTCGCTCTGATAAACTTATAATTGAGCCACTGTAGGCACATGGAATATTTAAACATTTTCTTTAATGATTTTATGGGCCGTCAAGAGTCAGTCCCTTAGGCAGTCTATGGAGTGATCCACCTCTCAGATTTAATCAAAAATATTTTTATTTGTGTTCCGAAGATGAACGAAGGTCTTACGGGTTGGTACAGCATGGGGGTGAGTAATTAATGACTTAATTTTCATTTTTGGGTGAACTAACCCTTTAAGTTAGTTACTACAACTCATTTAATGTAATTTAATTACAATTACAAAATGTTGCAGAACAATGTAATATATTAATGAATAATAGCATATAAAGAACCTTTGTACCATTCTTTCTTGTCATTATAGAACCTTTTTTAGCATAAAAGGTTCTTTGGAGTTGAGTAAAGAACCATATTCTTCATATATAGAACCCCAATGAACCCTTTTTTCTAAGAGTGTATACTGTACATCTTTAAAATCTACATTTCTTAACTTCTGAATAAAAAAAAACCTCACAGGCTTACAGTACATTTTCTGCTCTTAGGCCAATAAAGTACTTTCTAGGACAGAGATTAGAGCAATTGCAAGTGAACATAAGTGATTACAGAAATGTGGGAAAGTAAGAGATAAAAGTCTTACTGTCAGCATCATCCTTTATCTTGATGAGTGTTTCATTCTGAGCTCCTATGGAAGCCCCAAACAGAGACTCACTCTTGGGACTTCCAAGCACCAGTCTCAGCTCCTCATCTTCCTCATGTTCAGTGTCATCCACGAGGATGAGGACACAAGGCTTCTCCACCTCACCTACACAAGTAATCATTTAAATAGGGAGTTGTTTTTAAGTATGCATAAAATATGTCAACACATCAAACAGAAAAATAGTTATTTAGGATAAATCAATGGTTTTTCTATCAGAATAAGTCATGTTTATAGCTTAAAGGAGTAGTTCACTTTTAAAAACAAAAAGCTTTTGCTGATAATTTACTCACCTCCATATCATCCAAGATGTCAACATCTTTCTTTCTTCAGTTGAAATTAAGGTTTTTGATGAAAACATTGCAGTATTTTTTCCATATAATGGACTTCAATGGGAACCAAACAGTTCAAGGTCCAAATGAGAGTTTCAGTGCAGCTTCACAGGGCTTTAAACACCAGATGATGAATAAGGGTCTTGTCTAGGACCCTTCGAGTCATGACTTCGAAAAAAGATTTGTTCAATTTGATGAACGAGTTCGAACAGGAGAGTCATGAACGCTCATCAAAGAACAGAGCAAGGCGAGCATTTGTGCTTATAAAACTTTAACTTTTTTATTTAAATTTGAAATGACTGATCGTTTCGCTAGATAAGACCCTTATTCATCGTCTGGTGTCGTTTAAAGCCTTTGAAGCTGCACTGAAACTCTCATTTGGACCTTGAACTGTTTGGTGCCCAATGAAGTCCATTAAATGGAGAAAATCCTGGAATGTTTCCATCAAAAAACGTAATTTCTTTCTGACTGATGAAAGAAAGACATGGACATCTTGGATGACACGGGGTGAGTAAATTATCAGCAACATTTTTTTCAAAGTGAACTCCTCCTTTAAACACACTTAATACTACCTGGTAAAAAGACAATGGTGGAGACGTCCGTGTTTGGCCTCTCATTAAAATCCATCATGACTTGGGCTGTGCCTTGACGGCTGTAGCATCGCACGCTTGACTTGTAGCTCAGATCTCCGCTCCGATACACAATAACAGAAATCTGTCCATCATTCTCATTACACGTGTATGTAGGATCTCGGAATTGCACCTTGGGCACTAAAAAACAAAAGTCTCATGTTAACCTGTTTATAATAATAGTTTTGGTCTTGTTTTTGCATACTCTTATTTTGCCTCCTTTTTAAGGTTTAGTATAATGGTGCGTTCACACCGGACGCGAATAGCGCGTCAGGCGCGAATGATTTCAATGTTAAGTCAATGCAAAGACGCGTTACGCGCGTAAAAAATTCCTGCGGCGTGAATGAGGCATGGAGCACGGCGCGGAAGACGCGAATTCGCTTCATTCGCGCGAATGGCGCGAATTGAGCGTCTGGCGCGTTGAGCGTGTTAGCGCGAATGAATTAATTAGTGCCATTTGTGCATTCACGCGTTTGACGCGAATTCGCGCCTGCCGCCCGAGTTGAAAAATCTGAACTTTGGCGTGAATTCGCGCCGCGTTAACCAATCAGGAGCCTAGCTGCTTGCTCACGTGGTGAAGTGTCTGGATGCTTCATTCAATTATTTTGTAATATGACTAAATGCATTGGTGGGATTATGCACAACAAAGCAAATATTTTATCACTTAAAACATTATTTCTATGAGACATGTTCATTTTGTATTGAATGTAGATGAAATAGTATTATGATGTAAAGACAATCAACATGTGCATAAGTTCGTGTTCTGGACGTGAGAGAGAAAAAAAATCACAGGACAAGTTAATAACTTGTGGAAGCTGGCTCTATTTAGCATCAAAACAAAAATAAATGATAGCTAGATTAGGTGGATGAGGGCGAGGGTCCTCCGATGCGGGACAACAGGTCATCAAACTGGACGCGGGACAGGCGGAAGTACCGCTGACAGCGGCCGTCATCCAGCGCAGCTCCTGGAGCGAGCAAATGGTGAAACTAGCCAAACGGTTCACCTCGGAAGGGTCCGGAGGACACAACATACGCGACGATGATCCCCACGCCACTGTTCTGCTCTCCAGAGCAAATACGGTGCGGTGAATCTCTCGATGAATACTTGGTCGACATAAAAACAATGGCCGACAATGGATTTCGATTCCTGACGCGCGTAAATTTCACTTCAAACTTTTGTTTTTACGCGCGTCAGTTTCACTCTTGACACGCGAATTAACACAAAGTGGTCAAGCGTCAAACTAGAGGCGTCAGGCGCGAATTCTGACGCTGCCATCGCGTTCGGTGTGAACGCACAGTAAGACCACTCACAATCTGAGATGGAGTCATTGATGTAGATTGTAGCTTTTTCTGGTTCTCCCAATATGCCGTTCATGGGCATACGGAGAACCAGCTCAAACTTCTCTGGCCCTCTAGCACCGGCTGTCCCAGATCATCCAGGATCGTAACCTTGAACGTCTGCATGTTGACGCCGGGGAAAAGTCCAGGTTCTTACTAATCCCAACATAGTCCACACCAGCTGTGTTAAAGGTTTGAAGAAAGTTAGTGGGTCAATGGAGAAACAACTTAAGAAAGTTCAATGACAAAAGAACAATTTCCTCTCAGAGGTAAATTAACAGTGGGGAAATAAATGCCTCCCTCATTGTCACAGGACTGCAGTAATGGCCAACCTTTTTGTCCCGCATAAAGCAATATAAATAAAGTATACTGATATTAGACTGGTAAAAGAATACATGTGTGGTTTGCAGTGTTGGGTTTAATTCATAAATAATCTATTAACTGTTATTAAAGGTCCTGGATTTAAGCCCCAGCTGAGCCAGGAGTCCTTTCTGTGTGAAATTAGCACGTTTTCCCAGTGTCAGCATGGGTTTCCTCCAGGTTTCCACACAGTCCAAAGACATGCAGGTTATGTGAATTGTATATGCCAAATTGTTGTAGGAGTGTGTGTGAGTGTGAATGTGTCTCAGTGCTCGGTTGTGTCAGAAAGGGCATCCGGTGGAAAACCTGTGCCAAATCAAATGTGTGTCTGTGTCAAGAGGATCCTGCAAATGAGCAGGAATAACACTAGGAAGATGGAAGGAGTATTTCTAGATCATGGTAGATAGAGGTACTGAAGACCTTGTCAGTACACTCTCAGAAAAAAAAGGTACAAAAGCTGTCACTGGGGCTGTACCTTTTCAAAAGGTACACTTTTGTACCCAAAGGCTGCATATTGGTACCTTAGTGGTACATATTACCACCTAAAATGTACATATTACCACCTAAAATGTACATAAACACATAAAATGTACATATTAGCACCTAAAATGTACATATTAACACCTAAAATTGTCAAATTAGCACCTAAAATGTACATATTAGTATCTAAAATATACATATTATCACCTAAAACGTACATATTAGCACCTGAAATGTACATATTAGCACATGGAATGTACATATTAGCACCTGAAATGTACATATTAGCACCTGAAATGGACATATTAATACCTAAAATGGACATTGGAAGTTTACCTTTTGAAAAGGTACAGCCCCAGTGACAGCTTTTGTACCTATTTTTCTGAGAGTGTAAGGTAGGGCTCTAGTCTTCAGACTTTGTCTATTTTAGTGTGTATTGTAAAACCTGTGGGGCTTGTAACAGCATATTATTGTCTCATGGTGTGGAATGTATTCTCATTAACCAAGCATGTAGACAGTAATTATATATAAATGCATCTGCACAAAGACCTGCCATATGGACGGGTTTGTCTAATACATACCTTCGGCTGAAACAGGGTCAGTCTTTCGAGACCGCACTGTCACTGGTTCTGGTTTTGGAAATATCACTTCCTGTTCTCCAAACCCGGACTTCGACATAACCGTCACTCTCATCTACATGGTACTCCATTTCTCCGAAATAAAATACTGGTGCTGTAAGAAAATAAAAAGAGATGTTTAATGGGAAGGAACAATCTAGATATAAGCATGATCACCATGTGAGTAATGCCATAACATAAAATATTTAGAAGAACTGTTGTTGTTCATTTTATGAAAGTCAACAGGGTCCAAAACAACACTTAAACCGCTATGAATTTAATTATATGGACAAATGAACCCAAATATAGTTTGTGTTCCATAAAGGAAAGAAAGCATAGGTTTGTATTGAGGGTGAGTAAATGACAAAATCCTTTTAGGCAAGTCATGCCACTCGGTCGCCATCTTGGCAACGCCTCCAGGCAGCTATTTCGGACTTAACAAGACCAGGCTCATATCTAAATGAATGGGCAGAGAGTCAGAACTGCACTTTCACTGGTCACCGGGACATAAAAACTGCATGTATAGAAACAGCAGTAAAATATAATAAAAATCGCTGAAAAAGTTTGATGACTTTGCCCCAAAATAAGTTTTAAAACGCAGTTTTTCCCACAGGTTATACTTTTACTGAGCATCCGCAAGGGTTCTCTCGCTCTCTGTCGCGCTGCACAGTTTGAAACACAGTATGTGTGCGCTCTTGCTCGCTCGCTCTAGATTCCAGGAGATTTGAACTAATATGCGGGCATCAGCGAGCCTCTATCAATCTGCGGGAGAAACCCGGAACTCCTGGGAGACTTGGGATGTCTGATATTTCAACACAGTCTCATGAAAATGCGTATTTATACCACAAATGTAATTTCTCATAGCATTTATACGGCAAAAATGTTTTTTTGAAAAAAAAAAAACCCTGGGGTAGGTTTAGGGGGAGGGGGTGGAGAGTTTGTGCGTATTATAAGCCATAAAGTGCGTATCATATGCACGCGAAAACGCGTACCATATACACGCAAAAACGTTTTTTTGCCGTATAAATGGCACGAGAAATGACATTCGTGCTATAAATACGAACTTTCATGAGATCGGGCTCGATATTTAACGCACACATACACTGCATATCAAATCTGACGCCTTTTCAAACAGTAACATATTTGAATGTTTCCCGGCTTGACCATTAAAAGCAGACGATTGGCTGTCCAGTGGGAGGGGCGGGGCATTTGCATACAACCACCATCTTTGGTGTTACAGGTTTTCCCTATACATTTGTATTAAGGATTGAAGAAGTGCCATGTCTCTATATAAATTGTCTCTGGTAAATGATGACAGATTTTTTTTTCTGGGGGTCGATAACTATCCCTTTAAGAATGAGGAACTGTCTGAGGCAGCTTTGACAAAAGGTACGAGGATGTGGAGACAGACGGGCTAGCATGGACCTGTCTGTCTGCAATTAACACTTTACCCATCTTAGAATTCAGTGCCAAATCCTTGTTCATAGCTCACAAACACCCTCTCTGGTGGTGAAAGGTCTATGTCGCACTCAGCCTCCAAATGTGTTTTCTTGGAAGACACTGTCATGTACTGAATCTGATTGAGGGTAAGACATTGAGGGTGTTGAAGGAGTTTAAGCTGCTATACGTCCACGGTAGGAAGCACATCTAAGCCCAAGGAAAATAAATATGTGATGAGACTCTTTTCCTCGTTGTGTGGCATGGGTGACTCATAGTCGACGTGATAAAAAAAAATCCATGTTACCTATTTACCCCTAAACCATCACTGAACAGTTGACGCATTAGGATGGAATGCATTGATGAGGTCATGCGGGGTGTTTGGAGATGGGTTTATTCCATTAAAAAAACATAATAATAGAACCACTTAAGCGTTTGAGCTTTTGTTATGGCCCAGCATGATATTACCGGCCACAGAGTTATTCAAGCTCCAACTGTTACATTATGAGGGAATACTGTTAGGGACAAAGTACAATTTTGAGTGACAGAAACAGTTCACGAAAAAAAAGGGAATTCTGACAAATATTCCATGCCACATTATGCCAAGTTTGACATCTGACTTTGCCATCACAGAACTTATATATTAAAATATATTCAAATAGAAAACAGCTACTTTGAATTATAATAATATTTCACATTATTACTGTATTTCCTGTATTTTTTGATCAAATAAATGCAGCCTCAGTAATCATAAGAGTCTTTTTTATAAATATTTATACATAAAAAAATTCTATCTCAGTTTAAGTGGTGCTTTTCTATTCCAAACTTGTCGTCGCACAACAGCTGATTACTATTGCTTAAGTATGAGCAATAGTAATATTTTTGCATTTCATATTTCCTTTTTAATGTGCTGAAACTACTAAATTAACCACTTGCATTAATGATCAAAGGCTAAACTTAAACTAACAAAAAAGTTGACATGCTTCACCTGCAATAAAACGCCTATAACAATCGTGTGAAGCTCACAGGGGGCTAATATGTCTTTAGGCACTGCCTAGAGTTTTGTGTCCAACGGCGAAAATTGTTCATGATGTGAAAATCCCATTATAAAATGTAGAGATCAGAAAAAAACAGAAAGGCAGTTATCTCCAGCTTTATCTAGGTCTTGGAGACACATTAAATATAATTGCATGATGTGCCTTGGCACTCCCAGAGCCTGTCCCTGCAGAGACATAAAGTACTGTGGGCGATCAGAAGGTGATATAAAATGAGTGCTTTGGTTTTTCTTTTGTGTGGGTGCGTTTTGGTGTGTGTCTCACTGCTCTCACAATCAGATAAGGTTCATTTGTAAAAGGTACAAACAGTGAGCTTCAAAGCACCACAGTCCATTAACTGAAAGGCAAGCCATTGGCTCCTACACGACCCAAACCCAAACTCAGGCGCTTCACGGGGTGGATCAGGTTACCCATGTGGCAGTCTGCCATGGTGCTAGTGGGCTAAATTTGGACTGTAATTTGAGGGTTTTCTTTAAAGGTTCTGCAGTTAGGTACACTAATGCATTATCTTTTCAAAACTTGAATTATCTGGCCTGTAGCCTACAGTGCACTCTGACAATTACTCTTCACTGGCATTTCACTTCACTGCACATTTGACCGCTCAAAAACGGCTCTTTAAAGTAACTCCAGCCAGCAACCTTTTCACAAGAACAGAACCAGAAGACATTTATGCACAGCTCCTTCTTACCTCATTTCAACTCTCTGTAAACTTCCAGGTGGAAAAGCCGAAACAAAGGAGGGAAATGCAATCATTTCAAAGACTAAGATTACTGCAAGTGCAACATTAAATATCTCTTCCTATTTCTAATATATTGTTTAGTGTGGCCAATGACAGCATCTTTATTAATTTATTACTAAATTTTAAAACTGTAAAAAAATTTACACACACATGTAGCCTATGCATACACTATCGGTCAAAAGTTTAAGATTGGTAAAAATTTTTATGTTTTTAAAAGAAGTCTCTTCTGCTCTTCAAGGCTGCAATTTTTTGATAAAAAATACACAAAAAACACAGTAATATTGTGAAATATTATGACACTTTAAAATGACTTTTTTATGTTAATATATATTAAAATGTAATTTATTCCTCTGAAAAAAAGCAGAATTTTCAACATCATTACTCCAGTCTTCAGTGTCACATGATCCTTCACAAATCACTCTAATATGATGATTTTATGCTCCAAAAACATGTATGATTAATATCCATGTTGAAAACAGTTTTTTACATTTTTATTTCAGGATTCTTTGATGAATAGAAAGTTCAAAGAACAGCATTTATTTCATTAGAATCTTTTCTAACATTATAAATGTCTTTACTGTAACTTTTGATCAATGTAACTCATCCTTGATGAATAGAAGTATTGATTTCTTATTTATTTCCCCCCCAAAAAAATACAAATTCTTACTGACCCCAAACTTTTTAAAGGGTAGTGTTTAATGTAACAAAAGCTTTCCATTTCAGATAATAGCTGTTCTTTTGAACTTTCTATTCATCAAAGAATCCTGAAATAAAAATGTAAAAACTGTTTTCAACATGGATAATAATCATACATGTTTTTGGAGCATAAAATCATCATATTAGAGTGATTTGTGAAGGATCATGTGACACTGAAGACTGGAGCAATGATGCTGAAAATTCAGCTTTTTTTCAGAGGAATAAATTACATTTTAATATATATTAACATAAAAAAATCATTTTAAATTGTCATAATATTTCACAATATTACTGTTTTTTTGTGTATTTTTTATCAAAAAATTGCAGCCTTGGTGAGCAGAAGAGACTTCTTTTAAAAGCATAAAAAATCTAACCGACCCTAAACTTTTGACCAGTAGTGTATATTAGGGCTGTCAAATGATTAATCATGATTAATTGCATCCAAAACAAAAGTTTTTGTTTACATATGTGGGTGCACTGTGTATGATTATTTTATATATATATATACACACACATGCTTGTATATATTTAATAAATATTTTCATGTATATACTGTATACATATTTATATATAATTTATATTATATATAAATATGAATATTTTATATATAAATAATATTTTTCTTAAATATACATGCACACGTGTGTATTTACATACATACAAAATAATTATACACAGTGCACCCACATATATCATGTAAACAAAAACTTTTGTTTTGGATGTGATTAATCATGATTAATCATTTGACAGCCCTAATATATATATATATATATAATATATATATATATATATATATACATATATATATATATATATATATATATAATAGCACAGTTTACATCTGATTTTAAACAGCCTGTGGAGAGGGGCAGAATGTACCCTGGGAGTCTGGTGTGCGGTTCACACATCTACCGCACAGACACGTTTGTGCGGCGCTTGAACTTTCCTTAGCATTCCCACAGAGCAACAGCATTTATAAAAAGCAAAGACCTCTGGGTGGAAGAAATGGCTTTTCAGAGAGAACACATTGTACACCTTTCCACAGGAGCTCTTAAATGAGTCCTGAATTGATTTAAGGTAATTTTCTTGAAAAAAAAAAAAAAAAAAACAGGACATGTAATTTTTGTGCAATAAAGCAGATCACATTTACATCAACCGCAAAAAGAGCAAATGCCATTTATTTTAACTTAACTGTTTAAAAAAATGACCTGCATGTAATGTGGAGACCAAATGAAAGATTTCAGTCACAAAAGTTCTATATGCTCAAAAACTGACCAGAAACTGATGATTACATAATGAATATGGGATTTAGATTATTTAAATAACCAGGAATAAACAAACAGTTTCACAACAGGACATCTGCCTCGTCTCTTCCGGGCTAACCCAGAATCGGTAGACTGAATCTTAATAATAGGCTCCAGACAGACAGCCACCTACACTCATTTTGATCCCTCCGGATACTCTCTCCAAGGGGATCATGATCATAGCTTTATTAGCCCAACACACATTCACTGCCTGACATCAAGCAGCATATTAGTGAGCCCGATCCTTAGGTACAAGTATCCTCTTGTTTTACAATTACAACAACTCATGCGCATTTCTTTCTCTACTCTTACAAGGGTGATTTTTGCCATTTCCAGCGGCAGTAACTGCAGCGTGCGAGAACACGTCCCCAACACACTCATTATCAACAAACAGGTTTTCTACATGTGATGCTGCCAGCTGATTTCTGTTACCAATATAATTACAGAAGGCTTGTGAGGACCAAATACAAGAACAGTAAAACCTGAAAAGGTCTGTATAAAGGCCTGTTCATACCAAGAACAATAACTAAGATACCTACAGGGCCGGCGATTGCTATAGGCGAACTAGGCGGTTGCCTAGGGCGACAAATGTGTTCGGGCATGGGCGCGCTCTAGTTTCGCCATTGACCTACTTCAAATTCTCTGCTACTTCCCATTAATCGAGAAATCACAGAGTTAGAATGAGAAGTGAAACAAAAATATGTTTATTAAAGATACTTTTGATTAAATTTGAGAGCTGGATCACTCCTGCATACTAGTCCATAGGCTTCTTGAGGAATTGAAAGTTGCCGTCCTCGAAAAGTTATTAAATACATCGTTAAAATAGTCTAAGTGAGTACTTTTTGTGCGCAAAAACAAACAAAAATAACGATTTCAACTATTCACTTCCTTCTCTATGGGCCTCTAGTCAGTTAACGTAGTGTGATAGCGTAGAGCTACGTCACATGTAGGCTCACTATTGGCCGACGCTGGTCATGTGTGTGATGCGTGTGACGTACAATATAAGAAGCTTACGTTATTAATAGTGCTGTCAAACGATTAAAAATATTTAATCGCGATTAATCACATTAATGTCATAGTTAACTCGCGATTAATCGCACATTTTTATATATTCTTAATGTCTTTTGATTTCTTTTTGTTACATTTTTTTCTCATTTTAATGCTCTTATCAACATGGAAAAGTGGATTGGCTTGTTTAGTGCAAATGTTTTTTTTTTAATTATTATTATTGAAAATAACATTGGAATAGTGTTCAATTTCACTCTAACATATATAGCCTAAATAATCTCTCACACAATGTAACACTGTCCATCAATAAAAGGGTGAAAGAAATACTGACGAGGTCCTGATATTGACGAGGGGGTGGAGAATTTGCATCATCTGTGTTTGTGTGTGTGTGTGTGTGTGTGTGTTTCTTGGCCATCATCAAGTGGTGTTTCAGGCTGGACGTGCTGCGATGATGATAGCTCAGTTCATAATGACAAAACATACAGATCGCTTTGGTCTTGTCAATGGGACAATTTGGCAACTTTTTAAAAGTAAACTTTACATTCAGAATCTCATTGGCATCCATTTTCGGCGTCTCGCGCTCGTCATCCACTCAAAACATAACGTTACTATTTGGCCGAGCTCGCAAGCTGAAAGCGAGTGTGTGCGGCACAAAACGGCCTCGCACTGCGCTCTGAAACCCATTCATTTCAATTGCTTGCGCCGTGCGAGGATGTTTCGTTGCTTCTTCGACCAAAGCGCAAGCGGATCTAGCTGAGACCGGAAACAAAACAACAGGCACGCCGCACACACTCGTTTCGGCTTGCGAGCCGGCTTTGAGTGGATAACGAGCGCGAGACGCTGAAATGGATCAGGACGCATGCCGCGTCCTGTTGCAAAAGTATGTGAAAAACTACAAAGTTTGCTAGGACAAAATGACTGTTAATCGTGCAATAAAAAAATTAACGCCGTTAAAATGGGTTTACGTTAACGCCGTTAATAACGCGTTAAACTGACAGCCCTAGTTATTAAACTAGTAACCTGACTTGAGGCAGAGAGAGAGTAGTAAATGAATAGTTGAAATAAAGTCATTATTTTTGTTGTTGTTTTGCACACAAAAAGTATTCTCGTCGTTTGATAAAGTTAAGATTGAGCCACTGTAGTCACTTGGACTATTTTAACGATGTCTTTAATAACTTTTCGAGGCCAGCAAGATTCAATCCCTCAGAAGCCTATGGACTAGTATGCAGGAGTGATCCAGCTCTCAAATTTAATCAAAAGTATATTAATTGATATATTAATTGATGAACAAAGGTAGCCTGGCATGCCAGACCTACATCAAGATGTTAGGTCTGGAAACTCTTCATTGACGGGGCTCAATCTGAGGGGCGGGATAAACGGTTGTCTTCCATATTCTCTCTGCACAATTGGATAGCGCTACAGCCAAACAGAGCATTGAAGAATGTGACGTACTCAGCGGAGCAAGTTGATATAATATTAAACTTTTACTGTATCCAGAAAAGCTGTCAACATTGAACATTGAAAATAAGGGAGATTTCCGAATCCATCCCCAAAATAAGGGATTTTTTTTTTACACGACCCACAAACTTTAAGAATAAAACACTAATCATTAAAAGTCTAAAGAGTTTATAAACTAGCCTACATATGTTTGAGAGAGAAAGACAGTATATGTGTGCATGTGTATGAGAGAGCAAGAGACAGTGTGTCATTTAAAAATAATATCATAGAGAATGTTTAAATACTAATATCAGCTTACGAGGGAAACGGGGCGGAGTAGTGGTGCTTGCCTGAGATGATTCGGGAGAGGTCCGTGTGCCTATACCGATCAGAGCGCGCGCTGACACGGAGTAAAGACTTTATCCTCGACGCCACAGCACGACTGCGTCAAAAATGCCAAGTTGATCGCTTCGCCCAGCTTTTTGTAACAGCACACGCGGCGCCGGCCACATTGAGAATGAACGACTGAAACCGAGTATGTCCGAGCTTGCTCTTACCGTCTCAACTCTGTCTTCAATATGTTAAGCCCGCCCTCGACTCTATAGACGATGTGATTGGCCCTACCAGAGTTTGGTTTTTTACTTCAAAAGTCAACGGCAGAGTTGCTAGACCACACTTTGCGGCAAAATAATTTTTGCTGCCGCTAGGGTGCGTCTAGATTTCTAGGCTAGAACGAAGGTCTTAAGGGTTGGAACGACATGAGGGTGAGTAAATACTGACAGAAATTTCATTTTTGGGTGAACTAACCCTTTAAGCCTACTGGCCATCGGGACTACTGGGAGATTCCCGGTGACCAACGTGCTTTTTGGGCCGATACATCTCATAGCCTACTTTTATTTATTTATTTGTCTTAACGGCCCATAAAACTCGTACATCGGCAGCCCATTCATTTTGTTTTGCTTAATTGGCGGCGCTGAGTTGCTTCCAAGTATAGCTTACTTACAAGAATAGAAATTTGTACAAAACTAATTATGAAAGTTTCCTTTATTTTTTACTGCATTTGTTTTACAATATAGCCTATTAGTTAGTAGTGTATGGTGACAGACACTGTAACTTGAAGAGGTTTGAATTTTTCTTTGTTCTATTTGCACACTGAATTGCACCAGATTGATTAATTCAACATTTAAATTTGATTTAAACATGAATTAAACATTAAAAATGCAAAAGATTTTCTTACGAGGGCACCGAACACCCTTAGCCTTGTAGCAGCCTAATGGATTAGTAATAATGGTAGTGGTGGTAGTAATTGTGATTTATCTACTACAAGTTACATGGTCAGATAAAACGTATTTGTACAATGCAACTATGTATGATGAAAGAAATATCGTTGAACGTTCTTAGTAGCATTTCTATTAATTAATGATGATCCTTCAACTTGTTGAAGTTTTGGAGTGATTAGGGGGAGGGGGCGGTAAAAATCAATCTTGCCTGGGGCAACCAAAGGGCTAGAGCCGGCCCTGGATACCTATATTAGCGTCTACACATTACACCAGTGGACGATATCATTCTGTTTACTCTAAATGCTTGAGCTTGTTACAACAAGATGGATTCTGATTGTCTGTCATTGTTTTTATCGTTCTGAAGCTCAGAAGCTGGATAAAATCGTTCTGAATTCAACTTCAATTTCAACTAAATTGTTTCTCTGTGCCGTTATCCTAATAGATGTGGTGTAAACTCTGCTAATCTTTAATACTGAGAACGATTTTTAGAGTTATCATCCTTGGTGTGGACTTGCCTTACGGTTCAGAGGCAAAGGTAGAAAAATAAAAATACCCCTTTCTCATTATAAGCTACTGTAAAACAACAGAAATCAATAGAAAGTCCCAACCTTGAGAGTAAAACAAACGTGTGTGAGAAACTCGGTACAGACAGAATAGAGTAGTAGTACTAGAGGTAAAGCCTGTAAGAGAGGTCTGTCATCCATCCATCTATCCATCCATCCACTACTTTTTTTTATAAATAAAAAACTACCAAAGAAAAAAAAAGTCCAGTGTAAGCAGACTATTTTTACCCGGTGTTGCTGCTGTCTGTGCGTGCTTTGAGTACTCTCAAGTAGGTGGCACTCAATAAGCTGACACAGTGCTGTCTTTTCTAAAAACAGTCGATCAGGGTTTCAGGTGTATGCATCATTTGCAAAGGCGAATGAGCACTGCTGTCAGACAGTAGCTAAAGGCGATGTTTTCTTTCTTTCTTTTTCTTCTCCTCTTGCTGAAATTCTTGACATCAGCCAAGAATCTGGACTGGAAAACAAAATAACAATGCAGATGCAAACAAAGCCAGTTTTTACTCAGGCAGTGTCCCCCACCCTGTATTTATACTTGACAAATCACCCGTAAGAAAACAGGATCAACCTGCGAACTGATATGGTCGCAAATCAAGATTTCCAATTGTCATTTACGTCACCTTGAAAATCAAGAGCTGAGTTAAAACTGAAAAAGTGCTAAACAAAATATCTTAAGTCAAATTTGATAGCATCTATCTATCTATCTATGTATCTATCTATCTATCTATCTATCTATCCATCTATCCATCTATCCGTCATCTGTCTATCCATCTATCCATCCATCACATCTATCTATCCATCTATCTATCTATCATCATTCTATCTATCTATCTATCTATCTATCTATCTATCTATCTATCTGATCTCATCTATCTACATCTATCTATCTATCTATCTATCTATCTATCCAGACATCTATCTATCCAGAAATCCATCCAGACATCCATCCATCCATCCATCCATCCATCCATCCATCCATCCATCCATCCATCCATCTATCTATCTATCTGCAAACACAATCAATTATCACCTAAAAGTCAGCTGTAATGAAACAGTCACCATCACTTGACCACCCCAAATGCTTCCTGTCAATATTTCACCGTCTTTACATTTGGAATGGCTTTGTGACATTCTGGACAGAGTTACAGATTGAAAAATATTCTCTGAAGTCGACCCTCATAAACATCCTGACAGAGATATCAACATGGCACCACAGTTGTGCTGACGCCTCCAGAGCTGTGACCCTGGAGTCTCAAACACGGCGTTTCAACACGCAGCGGTTTAAATTACATCACAACGACCAACTGTTGGGAATTGCAGGCATGTAACCTCTGTCCTCTAAAAATAAGAACACTTTTCAACACCATAAAATGTTCCCATAAATAGTAATAAAATCAGTCTTATCCACAATTCAATTGCCCAGAGATAGGTGAGCTTTGGAAAAAGGCAGGCTGTCTGACATCTGATTTACCTGCTGTTTTGTTTACCATGAGATTTTTAATGAAAGATTTGCTTGTATAAACCAAATTACTTCAAATGGTGTTATACATCAAACACAAACTGAATAAATTTCATTTGCCGAAGTCTTATTTTCTGGCATGTATGAGTGTAAATGCAAATAGATTTCAGACCTCCCACAAACTTGAGGGCTCTTTATTTCCCAACAGAATCCGAGTATCGTGTAGGTAGAAATTAAAATCAGCATTTTTTTTGTTGTTGTTTGGATCTTTACTTCCCTGTCTGTGCAGGATAAGCATCGAGTCTCAGGAGATAGCCGGGCAGCTGTGAGGGGAGGGGAGGCCCGGAGGTGTTGCTGAACAAAGAGGCACCAGTGTGGAGATATGATAGAGAACAGCACCTGTAACTACGCCTGGAGATGAGCGATAAGGTGCTTTCTGGGCACAGACGCACATGTGCACACGACTGAACACTGCTTTCTACTTCATATTGGATAGCCTTGTTTTTGGTGCACATTTAGGGCCAGATTTAATAACAGCTTGTGCTAGCACCAACCCTCTTTTGGTGTTAGAAAACTAATGCCAGGATTTACTAACGACAGGCATTGAAAAATGAGTGCTGAAAATGGGTGGACAGGGTTATTTTTGCCACTGACTTTATTGCATATGCATTTGTAGGAGTTTCCCTTTAAGGTGTAAAATTTATGAGAGGAGAGTATGGAAATGAATCACACAAGGTTTGGCACTAGTCAATTTACTGGTATTTGCGGCATTATTTAAAGACCAAAAAGAGCATGTCTTAAACCAGATGCTAATTTGCGCTGCTCTTGGTAGATTGTGTTGGTCATTGTGGAAATGACCCGGCTGTGTTTATGTTATTTTCCTGTCGTGAGTAGATCATGCACAGAACTTTCCTCTCCAATCGGTGCTTTTTGCAATTGCACTCTCACGCTTATTTGCCCTGTTGAGTAAATCTGTTCCATAGTGTAATTTTAAATCAAATTGAATTTAAAAGGATAAATATATATGCCAGGATTTGTTATATACATTTTTTAAGGCGAGACATGGCGGGCAAACATCGTTTTTTTTTGTTTTGTTTTGTTTTTTTTACTGGTCAATTTTGAGATTTTGGGATAGTTGTCTTCAATAACATGTCTCTCTTCAGACTTGTGGTGAAAAGAAGTCTGAAATACACATTTAGGTCTTTATTTTACTACACTTTATCTGTTTGCATCTGTAGATTTCACAAATTCTTCAAAAGTTGTTGTCATAAATCATGCTGCTGCTCAGCGATCGCGATCTGCACCCTGTCATAACACACAGTTAGAAAGCTTCTTTCCGTACAACGCTGTTGGATCAAAATATGGTAATTTCCTTTTTATCAGCAACCAATCGTGAAACTAAAAGGGGGGATTTAAATCTAAATGCGCAATCTCATTGGCTGATGCTAAATCTTTAAAGCCAGTTTTCTCAAAATGACTTTTCTCTCATACTCCAAGTCCGAAATCTTCACTTCAGTAGCACCTATATACACCAAACTTTCCAGTCTAGTACCTAGTTATATTATGAAGACAGAGGGATTTGTAAATAAATATATTATTCCTAGCCTAATTTATATAACATTTTATTCCAAAAAACATGGCGAAAATATATTTTAAGGCACTTGGCAGTATATTCTGATTTACAGGATAACAAAAGTAGATATCCATAAATCCCTCTGTAATTTTTTTTCTCATCTAAAATGTGAACACAATGAAAAAATAATTTTGAACCTGGCTTTATCCAATACTCAGATTTCATTTTTTTAAATACATGCAAATTAGTGCATATTTAATTAGATAATGCCTCATTTGCAGATTCAAACATTAAATTACAGAAAACTTGTAATATATTTTGTTCTCATCTTAATGTAGGTAATCAACTGGGAAAGTTTCATGGTGATATCTGCTAGTTAAAAAAATGACCCTATTCACCTGCAGTGTCTCACCTTAATAAATAAAACTACTTTCTAAATGGATAGTTTATCTAAAAAAGAAATTATGCTATTTTCTATTCACTTTCCTTGATCACCCAATGTCAGTTCTTTGAACATAGCTAAAAGTCAAATAATTCAATGATAATTGCATTAAATATATAACAAATATACACGTGTTGAGCAACATGAAGATGAGTAAATAATAACAGAATTTTCATTTTATTATAAATTAAACTATATTAAATTAAATACAAATAATTTATAATTAATTAAAAAATTAATTAAATTAAGTTTTTCAAGGACAACTTCACTCTGAAAAGTTCAGGCAGGTTGCTCTTTGAAGCACCAAAAAGAGAGAAAGAAAAGAAAATCCTCTCTCTAAAGTCTCTCAACAGACAAAATAATCAATTCTCCCCACTTTAAGGTGAGGCTGCACCCTTCTATGCTTTCATACTTCGGAAATTATGACTGGAAAATCGTTTCAAGGTTTGCTGTGGTGTTCAATAAATCCTATGAATTTAGATTAAACATTCAGTGTGATCTTGCCTTCAGACTTCTGCGCAAGATCGCTACGGGACTGTGTTAAAACAAGTCTCCGACAGCTTCCCAAACTGCTGCCTCATATGGAAGCAGCTGTCGAGAAACTTTCTAATTTCTGAGCCTACAAGTGCCCCAAAGGTTTAAAAGGATAGTTTTTTGTATAAGATGCCCTGCCTAAAAATTCAGAGCACTTGTAAATATTTTAAGATTATTTAAGAATTCTCCAGTCTTTGTGTGCATTTGCAAAACACTGCTGAGTTACGTGAAATCCCACTCAAAAGGTCTTGGAACTGTCAAAGACTCTTGCGGATAATTTATTTTAATGCCTCTGATCATCAACCTCAAACTACGCACTCTTGGTGAAACAATATTACAAAACTAGATCTCACCATCATCTGCATCAGGCAGGATGGTCACTCTGGTGGTGGGGAACTCCTGACCCAGACGGCCGCCCATGGGCATGCTAAGGGTGACATTAAAGCTTTCCTCTGCTTCGTAGAGGGAGTCATCTGAATGACGACCACACGGCAGTGCCTCTCTGTCTCACCCTTATCAAAGCGCAGCACGCTGTGGTGTTCCTCGGGTTGGGAAATGTAGTCAGAGTAGGAAAGCACTGTGGTGGGAACCGTGCCTTTGGCTGTCCCTGCACGGAAGAGGATAAAGGGAAGATGACAGTCAAATTTAATCTTGCAGGTTTAGTCAGGGACAAACACCACTTTAATGTCTAAACATGTAGAATTCCTGATAAGTTAAAAAGTTAACAAAGTTTGATTTGGTTAGTAAAGAATGGAAATACCTTTAAGTTTACAGTAAGTTTTATTCAGTTTCAATCATAATTCACCTTGTTGTAGGGCTTGGCAGATTTTACTCCCTTAAAAAAATCTGCAATTTTTTTATAAAAAACTTGATTTACGATTCGATTTTTTTTTTATCAAGTAGAATTTCTATAACTCTCTGTGTTGAACTGATTATAAACTCTTTTGTGTGTTATACACAATCTAATTAATACAACTTTATTATAAAGAATAACAACAAACCCCAAAAAATATGATCATAATCTATGACAAAAATGCTATTATAAACTCAGATTAATGGATAATTCAGCAGTACAATTTAGTCTTAGAAAAATACACAAGTGCACAATATTGAATAAAATCTGAACATTTAGGGAAAAACATTTAATGGGGAACAAATATGAGACACAAGTGTAACACTAAATCTTGTCAAACTTTACACATTGCTCCTTGTACATTCATGAAAAACAAGATAACAGAAAATCAAAAGGATCAATTATTATATAGTCTGGTCTCTACTATACCATTGAGACATGTTTTAAATGTATAGCACAGCTGTTTAATGAGAACAGCAACATATGATAGCATAGCACAGAACAAGAAAGGAAAACGAAAGTAACGTCATGATTTAGTTACAGCAATATTTCCAGCAAGACAAAAGTTGTTTTATGCGAAACCACAGACGTTTATCTACAGATCAAGTATAATAATAGGAACATTGAATCATCTTTGAGAGAGTTTCATTGTATTGACTGTCGTAACTGAACTGTGGAAACCCTGAAGGAAGATTTGGTGAATGCAAATTGGAGTTACACTATACTGAAGACGGGAAGAAAAAAAATCTAAAAAATCGATTTTTGAAAATATGAATCGATTTTAACCTGCCAACTGCAATTTTCGTTTCAAATCGATTTTTTCCCAGCCCTACCCTGTCGTGTGAAGCAAACCACCATGAGCTCTTGACTGACATCTCCAGATCTTTGCACAGGAATCAGAAGTTCTCCAAATATCTTCCTCAATCAAGTATGTAGCCAAGGGATGAACACCGTGCATTTGCAGGCGCAAAAGAATGCATTTAGTATAAATGCACATAAAAAAACTTTATTGACAAAGAAAGAAAAGAATTACTGAAATCATCATTATTGTGGAGCTTCATCGGTTCAATTGGTTCATGTTTCAGAACCAAAGTTCTGTCAAGGCTTGAAATGTTTTCAAAAACATTGACATTTCTAACCTTTTAAAAATGCATGCGTAACTTAAGTTTACTGTATTTTTACTGTGGGATTGATCTCTCACAACTGCGGTCAAAAGGTCGTCTGATAAATCTAGACGCACCCTAGCTGCAGCAAAAATTATTTTGCTGCAAAGTGTGGTCTAGCAACTCTCCGTTGACTTTTGAAGTGGAAAATCCAAACTCTGGTCTGGCCAATCACATCGTGTATAGAGTTGGTGGGCGGGCTTAACACAATGACTGGCAGAGTTGTGACGGTTCTGCGCCGTGATTTACATAGGTGATTTCCCTGATACTTGAAAACAAACAAAGACGCAGCTGGCGAACAGCGGTCTTTCGATTCGGCTTTGGCCGCGACTCGGATGACTTGGAGTTAAGAATGTAACTTAAGTCATTCTTAAAAGGAAGATGTGTTCAGAGTTTTGACGACCGGATAAGGCAAAAGTTTAATATATCAACTTGCTCCGCTGGAGAGAAAACCATGGGGAAACGCATGGGACTCACTCATGACTCATTGAGCCAGAGCCATCATCGCTCTGGTTGGTTAGCACTATCCTATGGCATGCAGAGGGATATTGAAAGACAACCTTTTATCCCGCCCCCTGGATTGAGGTATGCCAATTGTGAGTTCCCAGACCTAACAACTTGATAGGTCTGGTTTGCCAGGCTAGTCAAAAGGTTCAGATTTTCATAATAATTTAACAAACACAAGATTCATGATACGTAATTGTAGTGGGAGAGATACACATCACAACTCTTATCAGAAGAGTTGGGAAATGGATAAACAAAAAATAACAGAATAGGAGTAGCATTCTGAAGAAAATCCAGAAGATAGCATGTTAATACTATGGTGTGTTAAGTTCAATATATTCATAGGCTAAAAATCTTCACAACTTCACAAATCACCATTTCAATTAAATGAAACCCCTTTAAATCCGTATAAGAATTGACTTCCATTGAGTATTGAGACAATATATGGCTGAGCAGCTCTCTAAGGACACTAACTAGGGGTTCTTTCAGAAAACGACATTTAAAACTTGATTATATGCTTTGTTCAAATCTGAAGCTTTCTTTGCACTTAGAGGCAGAAGATAATTAAATGAGATTTAACCTTTCAGACTGTGGCATTAAGTTGCTTTTATGTCCTTCTGCAAGGGATTAACATAGGCTTATCATTCACTGTAATTTATAAATGTCAAATGAGCGTTATGTAGCCTACCATGCTCCATCAATCTACTCTCATTTCAGCTCAACTTGACTATGTAATGTTAACTTCTCAATCATCTAAAAATCAAAAAGATCAGAATCTTGATCTTGGATGAATGTGACTTAAAAATTAGATTTGCTGATGGACAGTTTCTAAATACTGTATACATGTGTGTAATACATTTTTAATGAGCTAATGCAATTCCTCATTTTGCATGCATGGCACATGAGGACGTGGCTCCAGCCAGTGATGAGGCTTTGACTATTTAATTTTACTTAACATTATTTTTATTGTATTGTTACATTTAAAATAACAACTTTTTGAAGGATGTTTTAGCACTCAAGGCTGTTTTGTAAATCTTGATTTATTGCAATATTGAGGTGTTCCATTTTACTTAGACTTTAGAAAATAAGTTTGCTCTCCTCATAAATCATCTATTCCCTTTCGTTCGGGAACTCCTTAATTGTCTCATCGGAGGAGTTTTCACTCGAATTGGGATTAGCGCTGAGGGAAACCAATTGCCTTCAAGTGAATTAAAATGAGCGAATGAATATTGGCATGCGGGACTTCACATTCCACGCCCCGCCTGCCAGTGCAGGTATAGAAGCAGAAGTGAGCGCACACACATTAGCTTTTAGCTTCGGAGCCGAGCCGGTTGTGTCCTCTGAGTGATGAGCTTCAAGATTAGTGAATATCTTCACGCTCAATGAGGCTGCTGTTTTCTCTAAAGACTCTCTGTGTTGGTGTGATGTCGCTTCAGCAATCTTCGCGATTCTCCGGGTACCAGCTTCTGCTTCACCCGATCTGCCTTTTTTTCAAAGAGCTGCTATTCGGTGTTCGAGTGCACACAGCGGGCTTGCAGTTTCCCTGCTGTGTTGCTGTGCTTACCCTGTTTGCTTCAGCACAATAAAGAGAGTGTTTTGTTTTTCTCTGTGAAAAAAGCAACACGGGAGAAGATTGCATCCTTTTCAGGATAACGTTTCACCCGTGAGTTTCTGGAACTTCTGCCTCAGACTGATGGACATGATCGCTGCCTCTCGTGCTTGGGCCTCAGCGACTGCTGCCTCAGCATGCTGCACAGTGTTCTCGATGAGCCATGTTCTCACTGCGGGAAAATGTCCATTGCGGTGCTGAGACTTAGACTGCGAACCATCACTCGAGGGGAGTCCCTTGGAGATTCCCCGATCTCAGTCTTCTCCTGGTTCACTCCAGAAGAATGCTACTTTGGTTAATCGCATTGGTGGGCATCCCCCAGTGGAACGGTCTGTGGAGATGCAGCTGTGTCCCAAGACCGCGTCCTCCTGGCGGGTATACCTTCTGCTCCCCTCCCGCACATGTAGGTTCTCTTCCGTTCTGATCTGACCTATTGCTCACCCTTGTGGATATGAAGGAGTCAGACAAGAGCAGGTTCCCGAACTCCCTCATATCCCAGGGTGGCCTCTAATGCGATGCGGTGGGAGGCTATGCCCAACAGTCCTCCGCCACTCAGAAGCAGTCGAAGGTGATCAAGTACATCATACCCAGAAACAGGCTGTGGCTGCCCCGTCCCCACTGGCAGCAGTGGCTCCTGGTCAGTGGGTACCCACTTTCTTAATAAAAGAGCAGTTTCCACTTCCTCTTGGTCACTCACGGCCGAGACTGGCAGTCCCAGGTTGACGCTCAATTGCATTGCCACCCCTCCTCAGCCGTTTGGGGCTTTCAGGTCAACTGGGACAAGAGAAAATTCTGCCCCATTCAGAGGATGTCTTATCTCGATATGGAGTTGAATTCAGTCAGTCAGACTGCGCGCCTTCACCAAGGAGGGCATCCAGTCAGTGCCTGCTGCATTTGAGACCGCTTCAGAGCTGGCTTTACGTGGCAGAGCGGCACGTTCCATGTCAGACATTACCCTGCACTGTCGCCAAACCTTCAGTCCTTAGTCGGACCCTGCCTTTCTACGGGCCAGCATGCCCTTAGTCCAGGTGTCTCAGGCATGCTGTTTTCACGGATACCTCTGCCAACGGATGGGGGCCACGGACAACGGGCACGCAGTCTCAGGTCTATGGGACGGGGCCTCAACTGCATTGGCAGTTGTAAGCAGTACACTTAGCCTTGTGCCGACTCAAGGGGCTGCTTCTGCACAGGCATGTACTGCTCAGAGCAGCAATGTGACCGTGGCGTACATCAAGGTGGTCTACACAGCCGTTGCATGTTGCGGCTCGCCCTCCATCTTCTCCTATGGAGTCAGAAGCATCTGAGGTCGCTTGCAGGCCATTCACATCCCTGGTGTGCTCAACCGTGCAGCAGACGAAATCTCACGATCCCTTGCCATGGATGCACTGGTGCACAGCTGGCCTGGGGCCTTCACAAGTATGCGTTTCCCCAGTGAGCCTGCTTGCACAGACTAGGACAGGGGAGGACAAGGAGCAGGTCTTGCTAGCTGCGCCATATTGGCCCAACCGGACCTGGTTCCCAGAACTTATGCTCCTTGCAACAGCACCTCCTTGGCCCATTCCTTTGAGGAAGGACCTGCTTTCTCAGAGACTGGGAACTTTATGGCACCCGGCGTCCGGACCTCTGGAGACTCCATGTCTGGTCCCTGGACAGGACACGGAGGTTCTCAGGTGGCCTACCACAAACTGTGGTAGATACCGTCACTTCTGCTAGAGCCCCCTCTGACGGGGCGCTCTCCTTATTGGTTCAGGGGGGTAGGAATCTGCAGACATTCTCAGTCGAGAAATCATGCGTGGAGTTCGAGATCCGGGTCTTTCTTGCGTTGTTCTGAGACCACAGTTCGGATATATGCCTAAGGTTCCTACCACTCCGTTTGTAGATCAGGTAGTGAACCTGCAAGCGCTGCCCCTGGAGGAGGCATACCCACCTCTAGCTTTTTCCTGTCCCGTACGTGCTCTACCGATGTTATCTGGACAGAACGGCAAGCTTCAGGAACTCAGAGCAGCCTTTCGTCTATTACGGAGGTCAGCAGAAGGGGAAGGCTGTCTCCAAGCAGAAGTTAGCCCACTGGCTAGTGGATGCTATCGATCCGGGCTTATGAGTCCCAGGATGTGCCTAGCCCACCTGAGGTTGATGGCACACTCCACTAGGAGTGTTGCCTCTTCCCTGAGCACTGGCGCAGAGTGCCTCGCTGACAGACATCTGTAGAGCTGCAGGCTGGCGACACCTGAACATGCTCGCTAGATTCTATAGCCTCTGTGTTGAACCCGTTTCATCCGCAGAGGAATTAGGTTGTGCTCGACTTGCTACACCATTCCCGCCCTATGCAAGTCCTGCATGCCAATATTCATTCGCTCTCCCTAGCGTGATACCAATTTGTTGGAAACTCCTCTGATGAGATGTCTCCATTTCTGAACGAAGAGAACGAGGGTACCATACGAAACCAAGATGTTTCTTGTTTTTCACTGGCATGTCTCTTAGCTTTTGAGGACTTGCGTATCCTCCTCAGCCACATTCCGTACAAGTAAAATACTTAAATACTGTTAAAATCAGATTCTCTAAGACTTCCTCCTACCATCAAACTAAGTAGTATGATACAATCTCCACAACAACCATGGTAACATGTCAAAAGAAAACATAATACTATAGTTATTTTGTAAGTGTAATAGCAGTAAAGAGCACAAGATATTTTAGGGACATCAGGTGTGAATTTCGCCATCTAAGAACAGCTGTGTAAGTGTAAGATCTATGGAGAACGCTCATTCAGTCAGATAAGAGAACAAAGTAAATTGTTCCTGCTAAATCAGCTGTAGATCCTTCCATCAGAGGCTTGGCTGCTCTGTTTTGAAGAGGAGGAACCAGGATGTTATTCAGATGTTCTGGAGATATAATGCTATGATCACAATGCACAGAAGGGTGACTGCTGTGATGTCTGCCCCACAGATACTCCATAATATTCTCTTACGCTTTGCTTGGTTGGATTGTTTGTCTTATATACAAATGATAGTATTGCCTTAAAGTAATACTAAGGCAACTTAGTATCTCACTCAGCAAATTAAATCTGTAATATTGTAATATAGAAAATTTAATATTTCTCATTTCATTCATTCTTAATAAACATTTATGAGTATTTCATTGTTGTGGGTGATTCCACCCCCAAAAATAAAGAGTCTTCTTAGCCTTTCCTTTCTTTTTTTTTCTGCTAACATTATTTCCCTTATTTTCACCAATCACTCTTTTTCACCAATTTTTCAACCCATCCCCTCAGACCACTTCAAAAAAATCCAATTAATTTCTAATTTATAAAATCAGTCCTGTCCTGATCTTTACTGCTACCTTACCATTCTTTTTTTTTTTTTTTTCTTTTTTTTGTGAGCTCACCATCTCCAGGGTCAATGATTTCCACCGTTGCTGCCTCTGGGAATTCCAGTGCTCCCATGACAGGCTCTGACAGGACGATCTGGAAGGTCTTCGACTGCTCGTACAGGCTGTCCGAACAAGATGCGCACCTTCCAAGTAGCAGTGGTCTGACCTGGGTTAAACTGGACTTGTTTCTGGGCTTTTCCTCGAAAATCTTTGTCCTTTTCAGCCGTACCATCTTTGGTGCCGATACCTTAAGAATGTAAGAGTAAATCAACTTTAAATCAAACATATAAAGCATTTGGTTTTTATAACATTAGTAAATCAAATGGTAGATTAAGCACTACATTTAAGGTAAACAAGTTTGAAAATTCTATGTATTTTCAAATAGTATGTAATATAATTATATTAATTATTTTATTTACTAATTTATTTATATGTATTATTTGATTCCTCCAAAAAAATGTATGTGTTTTCAATAATTTGTTAATATGATATATATTTTTTTCTAATTTTGCTGAAATATTCTTTCTGGGACTATACAAACAAATAAATAAATACAATAATTAATACAGTCTTTTCCAGTGGTTTGGGGTACTAAGAACATAATGATTTACGAATGTACGTTTGACAAAAATGTTGTTAGTGTCATTTTGACAGACTGCTGCAAGGGATTGACAAAATCTTCTGTTTATATCACATCTTCTGTGTTTCTTTAAATCACAGCAGAGCTTTGTTAACAGCCCAATGTAGAGAAAATGCAGCATGTGTGACGCAACCATTCGGTAATAGAAAGCTTCAAAAGAGCAGCGTGTCGTTCTTTGAAAACAGAATAAGATTGAGACTCAGAAGACTATCCATCAACATCCTTCAGAAGATCAGATACTCATAGTCCCGCTGGTGGATTTCTGTCCACTTGGGCTGAAAAGTGTTTTACAATGCCAGGAGCTTCACAGCAGGTGTGTCAGTGGGCATTGTCAGTGAGTGAGCAAGGAGAACACTAACTTTTAAACACAGAAATTTCAAAGGTCACCGACACCAACAAAATAAGATATTAATATAACCCACAAATTAAAAAAGAAAAAAGAAAGATGAAGAATTTCTGGGGAAAAACGCCAGGGGAAAGGCCAGACTAGAAGGGTTACGATGAACGCATAATAATGAGCTTTGGCAAAGGAGGAGAAATTGAGCTGCAGAAAGAAGAAAGACTACTTTGAAGCAAACTTAGAAAGAAGCGCTTTGATATTAAGGTACATCACATAAAAGAGGGGTCCTGTCATGTCCTGCCTGCGCATGTGCCACATAAAATGTAATTATTCATAGAACATCAGCCCTTGAAGAGAAACTGAGGGAGGGAGTGAAAAATCTAAATAATAATTGAATAAAAATCATCATTTCAAAGACTTCCCCATCTCCTCGTTTCAGTACAGGAAGGTCTGTGATGCAGGCCCAGCGAGTGGCAGATGAACAGCAGGACAGCAGCCCGTCTCACCAAGAGGCCCTGGACCGGAACCGAGGTGAGTTGTGGAATGGTGGTCAAGTCTCAGCATGTGCATGGAATATTCATCTGTGTGATGAGAACCTGTGGAGGTCTGTCAGTGTGATCCAGCAAGTCTCATGCAGAGGTCTAACCCTTGTTTTCAGTCTTTTCCCAGCCAGTTTTGGTTTGGCCAAAGGTGAACACTCCATTTCTGTCACTTGATGGAGTTTGAGTTCCTTGTTGCCGCCACTTCTGACCTTGAAAGTTGGTGACTCTTAATATTCAGCAGTATTAATAATTTGACTGCACTGACGGTTGGGATGAGAACTGAACTGAGCTGAGCTGGACGATGACATCACTGTTGTCTGCAAAGCTGCTTTATGGCTGAGTTGAACTTGAAATTAGCTTAACACAGTTATTGAACATGACTGAATCAACATTGAAATGACCAGCTGAACAATAGAATTAAATTATGTTTGCATCACAGATCATTATTTCTCGATTTATCATTGTAAAACTGATTTGAAACAATATGTGATGTGATCTGGGAAAACCCACCACATGGTGAAATTTGACATATTACAGGTTTTGATACCATATTAAAGCTGGGTTCAAGCCCTTTCCAAATCTGTTTTTATTTATTTTATTGGTTGTCTGTAACAAAAGTTATGGTTATCTTAAGTCAGCTGATCGCTATGATTTTCAGAAACAGAATTTTGAGAAAAACAGGTTTAAATAACTGTCGCATCCTGCTAGCGCGACGACTGGCACTCCCCTTTTTATTGCCTTTTTTACATATCACATTTTAGTAATCATCATAGATTGGGTATCATTCTAAAGCTTATAAACTCAAAATTCATCCTGTGAAAACCGTTTTGAAATTGGACGATTGAGAGGCGAGCAAGGTCTTTTAGACGAGCAACTTCAAACTCTGTTGTTCTCTTGTGCTCCGCATCATACCACACGATAACGCTGGATAAAAAATAAATAACTTGCGTGCCGTTTTAGTTCACCCAGGACTGGACTTTATTCTGTTATGTGGTTTATTTTGATAGGTGAACTGTCTTTGTAGTGTTAAGAGAAGGAGAGCGAACGGGAGATTTGTGTTTCCCCTGGTGTTTCCCCTCCGCTCCGCCTGCGTGCATGTTAAAGTGAAACGCAGTCTTTTCACCTGGTCATTATAAATCGCTATTTTTCTGCAGTAAACTAGTGAATTTCCCCAAGTTATATTCAGAGATGATAAACAAGATGTTATAGAATAATAATTTAATAAAAAACAAATTTTGACAAAAAACTGACATTCAGTCTATTTTTAGACTTTACTGAAAACGTTCCAGCGCGACATCTGACGGGTTTTCCCAGATCGCATCACATATGTATTGTGACCTTGAGCCATGACCTTGGTGTTGCTAGCGCCATGGTCTACCAGTTGGGTTACAGGAACAGATTTAGAATAACATCTGATAAGCATTAATTCCAGAATCTGACATTTTCTATTAAGGAGTAACATTTGCACTTTGGAACCGACTTTCTTTTTTTACATTAATAAGAGTGATTTCTCCAAAGCATATACAAATATTTTGTCCAAATAAACTAAACTATTCTAGACTCAGAATAAATCCCAGGGGAAATATAATACTATGGGACATTTTGCCGTCATGCTTCTATGGCATTTTGGTTCATTTCTTTCCCTGATTCCTACACAAGCTCAATCTTTCGTCTTGGGACGTCTTTTGACCATACGTCAATATCCGCCTTTTCAGGGTACCCTTAAACATTGGTTAGATGACGTTTTCGGATCCTAACTCTACCCCAGATCTAAACCTACCCCTAAACTTACCCCGTCACCTAACTGACGTTAAAGGTAAAGCGTCAGTTGTATGACGTCCCAGGATCGTCATATAACCAACGTTTAAAGGACAACTTCGGTGCAAAATGAACCTTTGGTCTAATTACACATTGTTACCAAGTCAACCGTTATCTGAGATTTGTTTTCATGATTGCCGAATGTAAATAGTTCTATCTCTAAAAACAGTTTAGCTTATAATGCTAGTATAACGCTAGTATATTGGGCATAGAGTAATGACAAATAAAAATCGCTTGTTATTACCACTAACAAGGCTCAAAATAGCCCCACAGTAACACGGTAGCATAATAACGGTCCCTACATTCAAACCGAAGCATTGAGAACTTTGTCAGTGTCCATACAGTTTAATAAAAAGATATTTTATCCACACTGTCAACTTCGCGAATACAGGAAGAAGCCATCTTTGAAATATAGTCTCTACTAGTCGATCTACGATCGCCAATCCAAGTGCGCTCGTGAGATGTGAATAAGGTGATGAGGTGAGCGCGACCAGTAGGCAACATGTACATATTGAAGACAAGAAAATGGTTTGTGTTTGTGTTTCTTCCAAAAACAACGGACTATGAGATTCTGCACAGTTCAGCGCACTTGGATCAGCGTTCATAGATCGACTGGTAGAGACTATATTTCAAAGATGGCTTCTTCCTGTATTCGCGAAGTTGACTCTGTGTATAAAATATCTTTTTATTAAACTGTATGGACACTGACAAAGTTCTCAATGCTTCGGTTTGAATGTAGGGACCCTTATTATGCTACCGTGTTACTGTGGGGCTATTTTGAGCCTTGTTAGTGGTAATAACAAGCGATTTTTATTTGTCATTACTCTATGCCCAATATACTAGCGTTATACTAGCATTATAAGCTAAACTGTTTTTAGAGATAAAACTATTTACATTCGGCAATCATGAAAACAAATCTCAGATAACGGTTGACTAGGCAACAATCTGTAATTAGACCAAAGGTTAATTTTGCACCGGAGTTGTCCTTTAAGGGTACCTAAAAAGGCGGATATTGACGTATGGTCAAAGACGTCCCAAGACGTCAGTTATATGACTTTCTTGGGATGAGACTATGTTAGTTTTTCAAAAATTCTTACATTTTAGATACATAAATCTGACAACCATATTATTGTTCAAAGGTTTGGGTAATTACAATTTTTTTTTGTTATTTTGAAAACAGTTACTTATGTTCATCAAGGCTGCATTTATTATACCAAAAAACAACTGTATATACTTTAAAGGGGTGATGAACTGAGAAATAAAATTTTCCTTGAGCTTTTGACATCTAAGAGGTCATCATATTATAAGAATATCCTGTAAGTTTCAGAACTGAAAACGTCCTTGTTAGTCCAATAAAAGCTTTTATTGACACCACAATAAGTGTTTTATTGACACTTAGCAAACGACTCGTTTTTCAAAGTGGGGAACTATGAAAATTAGTGCAGCATAGTTTGAAATCTATAGGGTTTAAAGTTTGTCGATCGTGTGTCTCCAATCTCCTGAAATCTCCTGTCTGCCTTTCGCATTGGACGGTCTGGCACAGAGTAACACGTTTTTATGCAGTCTTACCGCAGACTTGACTACAGTAAGTCTGCAAGGTTACTGAAATTAAGATACATCTGCCAAACAGAAAAATGCCAAATATTGGCAGATATATTGGCTTTGGCGACCACTAGTACTGAATGTACATCCAGCTGGTACATTAATACAAAATAAACCCTGAACAGGGTGATCATGATCACAAAACAAAGCTGAATATAACACTTATCGCATGCTATGCACCACATCAATAAATACTTGATGTTTTACGCTTTAATATAGGCAATAATGCAAAGCTGTAGTTTATTATTTTCTGCATAACATAGCAAATGTTAATATCAACTGAGAATATCCTCACCAACACAACAAACATGCATCTCTTTGTGGCCTCACATTAATTAACTGCTTTTTGAAATTATGGTAATCCATAACTTCAAAAACAACTAAACTTTAATCTTTGACCTTTCCCATGCTGAGGAAAGGTCACATGGTTCCTGTTTATAGGAATGTAGGACTTTTTTTTCTGCTGATTATGGAAACTCAACTTTGCCCTTAGGGGACCAGCAATGAAGAGATCTGTGGGAGGGTTTCTTATTAAAACAATGTCAGAAAAACTAGTATTATCATTGTGTATGTGGGCAGACGCATATCTGATGCCTTGATGCAAATAAATTAACCAAATCTGATGACATGAGGAGCAACATCTAAAGAGGTTCAAAGAAACCGAAAGAGTGATGTTATTAAGAGACTCCTATCAGCAAAATTGGGGTCACGGTTATTTCACAACAAAAAAAGGCTTTTTTCTTCATAAAATCTTGACAGTAGTGCATGATGGGAAATTAAGTACTCTCTTAACATTACTTACTGACAAAGGAGGTCTCGCCAAGGTAACCTCTACGTCTCAAGACCACCTCCAGAAACTTAGCCTCTTCGTCAACCTGATAGTACTCCTTCTCCAAAGATATCCATGCCCAGTTAAGTCGGAAATGTTGGTTCTTCAGCTTGTTGCCCCCTACAGAAAAATAGAAGAAACATAAATCAGCTAAAGATTAGTGTCAAAGGTGTAGTAATGATTTGGAAAGGATCAATCTTACAGGGTATGAATTGTTTGCTGTGTATGAATTGTATCAATCCATGTACAAACATACAAAAGTTAGACTCAACTCTATACATCTTTGTGAGAAGCATGCAAAGGCTTTTCTCTTTGAAGTAATAGCTTTAATATGGCCCAGTGAGGTTTAATGGAGCTGAATTCTCGAATTCATAAAGGATACCTTATTCATCTCAACAAGAACAGTGTGATATCAGTCAAAATCTCTGATGCACCGGTGAGGGAAAGTGCAGGTTTAATTGCTTCATTTCTAATTAAAATAAAAAAGGTTTGTCTGTTTTCTATCTGTGTTGGTCTGTTTTATCATCAGCGTTTGAAGTGCAATTCAAAGTGAGAGCTCGCTCCTGGAGGCCATCCCTACCAGTTACAATCTGCACACAAAGACACACACAGACATCAAACAAACACAAATGTAGGAATACAAATAATGGAAAAATGAAATATGTATAGTCCATCTATATTAATTTAAATATACATAATTCAGATACAATTATTTAAATACATGATATAAATATGTGGTTTAATATTATAGTTGTTTTTTTTTAATTGTCTGTAAGCTTTGGTTACCATTATGAGCACAAAATGTAGGACAAATTTTATAGAAAATAACTACATATAATAGGCTATACTAGGCTGACATAATTTTCATTTTTGGGTGAACTATCCCTTTAAGTTTGGAATGATTATTCAGCTTTTTCAATTAGTTAAAACTTTGAAAACTTTGAAATAGTTGTTTTAATGAACTTGGAGCCAACTAAACAGGTCATTCTCTTTAAGTTTAACTCAAATCACACACAAATGCTCTCTAAGCATTGTTTAATAAGCCCACTGCTTTTCAAAGAACTTAAACAGAAAAAGGGTCATTACTTCAGGACACAAAAAGGGTAAAATATTAATCTGCAAACCATTATTAGATATACAATTACAATAGTTTTTTTTACATGAGAATTGAGCTGACAGAGATGTTCTCATTCACCTTTTAATTTACAGAATGAAAAAGAAAACGTAACTGCAACGATATTATTCCTAACATCTCCTTTTGTAAGTCTTCATAATTATGGAACAAAATACAGGCGAGTGATACGACTGTAATACCTAATAGCGTTACAATAATAAAAACAGCCCTGACTCCTAAGCTCAATCAAGCTTTATTATATGCAAAATAAATAATCATACTGTAATTATATTATTATTGCTGATATTATTACTATTAGTAGTATTGCATGATCTAATAAAGATATTTACCACTAGTTTAGTTAGCTCCAGCTGGAGAACACTTGATTCTCACCGGCCCCTTTTTTTGCCCGGATGTTTCCTCTGTAAGTGCTCCAACATGCATGTTGTGCTCCGGTGAAAAGCAAGTTCTGCCTTGCATGTATTGCACATGACAGCATTGTTGGTTTTAAGTTTTGTAAAACTTTTGCAAAACCTTGCTAGTTCGGATTCGTTTGCACTCGTCATAATTCGCGCTGTTTTTTTTCTTTTACCGCACTTGCATTTATAAAGGGCTGCATTTACACTCTAGCGCCAAAGCGCCGTAGCGGTCAAATTGCGATATTGCACGCCCTTACATTAGGTCACGTGAGATCAAACGACTACTCGACAACAAAGATATTTGTCGACAATGTCGACTAATCGTTGCAGCCCTAGGGCTAATATACAATATATGTCTAGTCAATCTATGTGAAATAAATGAGCATAGGCTACTTAGACAGAATTATGTAAATTTGTATTAAACAATATGGTTTAACAAAATGTCAAACATTAAATTTTGTGGATTTTCGTTCTTGTCTGTAAGTTTTCTTAACCATTTTGTGCACACAATTTTAGACACAGCTATACAAAATAACGACATTTTTACATAAATATTATTATTATGTTTTTAATTAAAATTATAATAATTACGTTTTAAAACAGTGATAAAAAATTTTTTACATTAAAAATGAAACCTGATAAATAATAATTATCAATTAAAAATAATGAACTGATTTAATGTCAAATCAACAGATTATGGCCAAAATTACTATTTATGTGCATTTTGTGCATTTAAAACTAGACATTTTTCATACTAAAGTTAATTTTATGTTAAATAATAGTCTAACAACTATAAGAGACCTCATAAGTAAAACACAGTAGAAGGACCAAAGTCACCATTGTGAAGTATGCCAAACGTTATTTAATAAAAGGACAACCCCTGATAAGTCCCACCTAATGCACTGTTTCAACAGGAAATGGACAATTGTGAGTCCTAAACACACACTGCACATACACAAAAAAAATGATGATGACTGATCTGTCTGACAGACCCATCCAATCAACATTTGGAATCGTTTGTGCCAGTCCAGTCATGTTAAAGGAGGAGTTCACTTTAAAAAAAAAAAACTTTTGCTGATAATTCACTCACCCCATCTAATCCAAGATGTACATGTCTTTCTTTCTTCAGTTGAAAAGAAATAACATTTTTAATGAAACATTTTATTTATTCATGATAATCGAATGTAAAGAGTTTTATCTCTAAAAACTGTTTCAGCGTATAATGCTAGCACTGGGGGCATTGACTAAGTAAAAAGAAATCGCTAGTTTATACCACTAACAAGGCTCAAAATATCCCCACACTAACACAGTAACATAATGAGGGTCCCTACGTGCAAAACGAAGCATTGAGAACTTTATAAGTGTACAGACCATTTAATAAGAAGATATGTTATAAAGACAGTTCACTTCGTGTATACAGACAGGAGCCATCTTAGAATATAGTCTCGATAAGTTCGATCCCGAACGCCGTTCAAAAAGTTCAGAAGTTCACTGAACTTCATACAGTTCAGCTCACTCAGCACGACGTTCGTGGTTCGACTTATCGAGACTATATTCTAAGATGGCTCCTGTCTGTATACACGAAGTGAACTGTCTTTATAAGCGTATCTTAAACGGTCTGTACACTTACGAAGTTCTCAATGCTTCGTTTTGCATGTATAGACACTCATTATGTTACTGTGTTAGTGTAGGGCTATTTTAGAGCCTTGTTAGTGGTATAAACTAGCGATTTCGTTTTACTTAGTCAATGCCCCCAGTGCTAGCATTATACGCTAAACAGCTTTTATAGATAAAACTCTTTACATTCGATTATCATGAAAACAAATCTCAGAGAACGATTAACTAGGTACCAATGTTTTCAGTAGACCAAAGTAGGGCTGGACGATTAACCGAAAAATAATCGAAACCGAAATTCAGAGCCTATAACCGACGTGATTTTACCATGTCGGTTGTTTTGGTTTTTGAATACTATTAATATATCCGCCCACTGTGTGTTAACGTACTTTCCCCTTAAACATAGTAGTCACGTCACTCCACCCCGTCCAGTCAGCGACATTGAAACAACATGAGCCCCTTTCACACAGCGCGTTGATCCCGGGAAATTGCCAGAACAAACACCTGTGTGAGCGCAAACACGGCCCGGGATTGGTGCCGCCAGGTTGGGGACAGAGTAACAATTGCTGTGTTCAGTCCATGGTTCAGTCACGGAGCGCGCGCTGTGTGAACAAAAGCCGTAATGTAATCAATGTCGCGTTGCAGCCTAATGATGCCGTTTAAGCCGGGATCGTTCGCCAGCGTGAAACGGTACGTAATGCGCTAGTTTATTATCGAATCAGAGAAAACAAATGCGCAAGCGTGGTTTTTCGAAAAAGAAATCGCAACTCATAAGCAAACTATAGACGCTGCTGAGACATGTCAAGTGTCTTTGCGGGTAACTTGTGTGTGAACGCACTCTCTGATTCCTAGAATACTGAGTCAACTCAGCAACAGGAGCTGCTTTTACCAAAGAAACACGCAAAAAAAGAGAGAGAGAGACAGACAAACGCCCAGCAACAAGTGCCTCCACTCCACAAAGCAGCTCACGATAACACAGGCATTTACAGATGCCATACAATATGAAAAGGATTAGTTTTTTAGTTTTATACAAGTTATATTTTACTTTTTAGATGGCAATATTTACAATAATTTATTTTATTTACAAAAATAACTATTTTCTACATTTTTTATTATTTTAAAATATTTAATAAGCATTAAAAGCTATCTGTGTGTTTCCTTATTTTAGAATCTCAAAGATTATGCACTAAAAAAAATACATACATATTTACAGAATAAGCCTTGCCAGTGACATATGAGAAAGAAAAAAAAATTGTTCAATAATCGTAATCGAAGGTGACTTGTTCGATTAATCGATGATTATGATTTTAGCCCAAAATCATTACAGCCCTAGACCAAAGGCTCATTGTTCGCCAGAGTTCTCCTTTAAACTTTTTTATTTATTTTTTAAATGATTGATCAGTTTGCTAGATAAGACCCTTATTCATTCGTCTGGTAAGCGTTTAAAGCCCTTTGAAGCTGCACTGAAACTGTCATTTGGACCTTGAACCATTGGGAGTCCATTTGAAGTCCATTCTATGGAGAAAAATCCTGGAATGTTTTCAGTAAAAAAAACTTAATTTATTTTTGACTGAAGAAGAAATACATGGACATCTTGGATGCATGGGGTGAGTAAATTATCAGCAAAAGTTTTAAAAAATGAACTAATCCTTTGAGAGAGCGAGAGAGAGAGAGAGAGAGAGAGAGAGAGAGAGAGAGAGAGAGAGAGAGAGAGAGAGAGAGAGAGAGAGAGAGAGAGAGAGAGAGAGAGAGAGAGAGAGAGAGAGAGAGAGAGACTTCAATCCATAGGTCTGTTCTGTTCTGGCTTCTTTGAGCTATCAGTGGACTGCGGTATGTTTGCTTTTGGCAACACTACACAGGCCGTACCCACCCTGCATACTCCTCTCCTTCCTCCACTGTCCAGTTGTCACGCTCTGCAAACCCATCATGTCCAACTATCTCCATTTCCCTTTCATGCAAAGGGGCGAGACGCACAAGTCTGGATGTTTTATAATTGACGTAAAATGTGCATGTGCTTGCTAGTAACACCTGTTAAGAGCTTTTCATGTATTTTACACCTACAATTCTCAAAAAAATCCCCATCAATCCAAATATCTAGCATGGTCATTGAGGAACATTCACAATGTTAAACCACTACAGCAGACACACACCCTATAAAAGTGTTTCACCTCTGATTATTCAAATACTAACCTTGACAAATATGAATCAACAACTAGAAGACACTTTTCCAATGATTCGGTTTCATTTGGAAGGATTTGTGACTAACAAGAAAGAAAGCGTCTTCGAAACTGCAAGATGAAGCCCTGTCAGAGTAAAGAAATTAACCAACAATGACAGAAGATTCAGATCTGAGATAAAGAACCTGCCTCATCTTCAAAGTCCGACATTTTGCAGAATAATTGGCTGTGTGCAACACGCTTTTGATGAAAGAGAATTGGGATCTCGCAGAACACAACGATTTTTGGACTTCAACAAAGCCTGCTCTCTGTGACAGCGAATAAACAGAATCCATCTTACTTTTGAGGAAGATCTGAGGTGAAATTTCATTCTGTTTCTACAGATTGGCACCTAAAAACAACTTACAGTAACTGTGTCAAAGTAACAACTCCTGATTCTGATTCTAAAAAAAATGGAGAATGAAAGAGACCTTCAGTTGTCCAAAATGACCTCTGTATAAGAGTTTATTTTGTGTGGGGGTGAGATCAAATAGCAAGTTCATGTGCTATAGGAAGTTTATTCAGTTAAACATTCAATAGTTTTCAGGTAAAACAAGGTTCATTCACTTGACCTCTACTCTGCAAGAACCCTTCAAAGAGCCTTTTCCAGAGGCAACCCTGTACACCAGACTTCCATGTGTGTTTCCCACAGAAGGACCACATCAAGCTTTGATTTTAATGCGCATATATGCACATTATTTTAAATGCAATATGATAAGTCATGTTTAACTAACATATGATAGGCCTAGCATTGTTCTACATTGGCCCACAGTTCAGGTATCAGAGGTGAGATTGTTTTTCAGCTGGATAAACCCACTTCAAAGAGTTCAAGAAAACCTCACAGTTAATATATAACTGAAGGTTAAGATTGCTGAGCAGGGGATTGCGTTAACATAGATGTTTTCTTAAGGTCCCGCTTTCTGAGGTCATGGTCGAGTGCATTTTCAGAACCCCCTTTGAAAAGACAATGCTTTGAAAAACAACTTCAATTATGTATTTTTCTCATTTCTTTGATGATATGCTGCTTGCTGCAAGCAATGTTACAAAAACCAAACCATTCATGTAATTAATTATTTGCATTGTAAAACATAATTTTGTAAGCAAGCACACTCCTCACCTCTTGAAAAAACACATGGGCATTAATCGTGCTGATAATTAATCTTTTTTCCTGTTATTCAGTGTATTTTGGGGAATAAAATAAAAAAAAATTATCTAATTGTTTTATTCGGTAACACTATAATAACTACACGCTAATAATCATTAGTTAAGTATGAGTAAACCATTAATTCATCATTCATAAAGCATTAATAGACATTAATAAGCAGTTTATAAATACAGCTATAAATGCTTTCTTCTCTGATTTAAAAGCGTATCTATAATTTGCTTAATAATTGTATTTTCATCCTTTATTAATGATCAATTTATCATTTCTAAATGAAGAATTGCATTTTTTATGAACCAGTTATTTGAGAGTTGTCAGTGGTTCGTAAGATTACTTAGAGCGTGTAAGTAAATGATTAATAAACTATTTAAATGTACATTCATACATCTTATTATTCAGACATATAGTGATGGTTACTTAGTGTGTTAATAAATGCTTTATTAACATGTATTAATGCTGTAATTCAGGGTTAATTTGGTAGTTATAAAGCATTTAGTAGTGGTCAGTTAACTATGTTCGTGAGCTCATCTAAAGTGAGGACTATTCATGCCTTGTAAAGCATTTTTAAAGGCTGTTAAATATTTCTATGTTCTGTATCACTGTGTTTTGTTGTTACATTTGACTGTTTAGAAGATTGACAAGTCGTTAAATCGCCTTTATAAATGCTTTACAAAGCATGAATAGTCCTCACTTTAGATTAGCTCACAAACATAGTTAACTGAACCACTACTAAATGCTTTAATAACTACCTGTATTTACTACATTTACTTACACTTTCTAAGTGATCTTATGAATGACTGACAACTCTTAAATAACTGGTTTGTAAATAATGCTATACTTCATTTAGAAATTATTAATTGATCACTAACAAAGTATGAAAATACAATTATTAAACGCATTATAGATATGCTTATAAATCAAGGAAAAATCATTTATAGCTATATTTATAAACTGCTTATTAATGTCTACACTGTAAAAAAATATTGATGGTTTAACTTAAAAAAGTAAGTAACCTGGTTGCCTTAAACTTTTAAGTTGATTGAACTGGAAAAAGTGAGTTAATACAATGAAGGAGACTAATTAAACCAACAGAAACTCAAAATTATATGTTATCTGAACTAAATAAATTATTTAAGTTGATTTGACAAAAGAAAAAATGTTGTGATTACTACACTATAAAAAATATTGTTGGTTTAACTTAGAAAAGTAAGTAACCTAGGTTGCTTAAAATTTTAAGTTGATTGAACTGAAAAAAGTGAGTTAATTACAATGAAGGAGATTAATTTGAACCATCAGAAACTTGAAATAATAAGTTATCTACAACTAAATAAATTATTACAAAGTTGATTTGACGAAAGAAAATATGTATGTAATAACAAATCTTGTAAAATATTTTTTACAAGTGTATTAATGTTGTATAAATGATGAATTAACTGTTTACTATCATGCTTAACTAATGATTAATAGCATGCAGTTATTAGTGTTACCTTGGAGAGAAAGCAGAATCTGAATGTTAAGCCAGAAGTCAAAAAAGTTTATTGGAGAAGTACTGGCATATGTCACCAGAAAGAAGCCTGTTGTTTCACTGGAAGATCAAATTTCAATATTTTATTAAAAATCACTAAGTCTAAATGTAAAAAAAAGGAAAGACACTTATGTATGGAAGATCAATAAGATGCAAAGGGTGAATTTCCATTTCATGAACCCACCCATCATTGTATACATTACAGAAATGATGCCACTTGATTAATGCTCTGGGCAGAGCTAATATAGATTTAGTAGTCACTACAGTCCTAACATAACATGTCCTGTCTCTTACCACAAGATAATAAGCATGAACATCGGCTTTTGATGGACAGATTTGTTATGAATGAGACCTGAGGCTCTGCTCAGCCTGAGCTGTGCCAACTCTGTGCCCCCTGTCTCCTCTATAAGCACCTGAGTCTCAGACTACCCTTATTTGGTCACTGAGAGAGAGATCGAGGGCCCACTGGTGCCCACCATCATTCTCCCTCCATCAGACAAACCCGTTCTGTGAGGCATCACTGCTACACACTGACTTCTCAGTGCCTAAATAAAAGACCCAGCTTGGAGCAAAATGGAAAGTCTGCATCTATAGTTACTGGATACAAAATAAATACAAAAAAGAATAATAATAAATTACAAACATCAGAGGGCCATATTTTGCACCTGCCACAAATGACTTTATACACTGTACATTCCTACATTCCTATTTTGCAACTTTTCCCTCCACAGACGCACCTCGGTAAAGGAACTTGCGCAAAAAGGAGGCGTGTTCTGCGCAAACAATCCCTGGTGCTATTTTGCAGTTCCAGAAAAAATTGCGCCAATGACCATAAAAACTACTCTAAAGTCATTGGCGTGTTGCACGTACATTCAGATGCTATTTTAAGCACGCATGCTTGGCCATTACACAGTGTGTGAACAATATTGCATATGATTCTCTCATCTACACAGATGCATTTTAGTTTTTGCAAATGATACATTATTATAAGGAAACATATTTAAACACGTGGGAAATCATTGTTGAGTCCATGATGATGGGTAAAATAGGCATAAAGCTTACACATTTATCCAAATTATTATATGCATGTTTAAACCTAATTTGGGTGGGTTTGTCCCATGCCAATGTCACTTTCTCTTTCTTTTACGGCCCTGACGAAAACATCGATCTCCTCGGCTATGAACCGTTAGAATTGCACCATGGAACAAGCGCACCTCGTTCATCATGCTCTTAAAGGGAAAGTGATATGACGCTCATATTGGTTTGTTTCCGTTACGCCCAAACCACACCTATGAATAATGAAGCGACTCTCAGACCAACCCCTTTTAATCTTGCGTCGGGCGCAAGAGCCATATATCCGCCGGTAAAATAGCAACAGTAACCCAAGACCCACCCACAAAGTTACTTGCGCTTCGCACTTGATACTTGCATTTCAGATCGTTAAAATAAGGGCCGTAATGGTTTTTTTTCAGTACTTTTGCTAATTTAGCTTTCTTTCCAATTTTCATGTGATTACAAAAAGTTTTGGGTTTGATAACGATTTTTAAGGTTTTTAAAATGATTTAAACAGATTTGTAAACTGTTAATTATATTTAATTCTATTTCAATTTCAAAAATGTAATTTATTCCTGTGATGCAAAGCTGTATTTTAGCATCATCAAGGTGCGTTGCACACACAGACGTGAATAGCGTGTCAGGCGCAAATGATTTCAATGTTAAGTCAATGCAAAGTACGGTGTTACGCACGTAAAAATTTCTGCGGCGCGATAAGGTGTAGAGCGCGGCGCAGCAGATGCGAATACGCCTCGTTTGCGCGAATGCTCGCGAATTGAGCGTCTGCCGCGTTAAGCACGTTACGCGCAAATGATTTAGTTAGTGCCATTTGTTCATTCACGCGTTGACGCGAATTCACGTCTGCTGCCCGAGTTGAAAAATCTGAACTTTGGCGTCCAATCGCGTCGCGCTGTTAACCAATCAGGAGCCTAACTGCTTGCTCACGTGGTGAAGTGTCTGGATGCTTCAATAAATTATTTTGTAATACGCATGGTGGAATGGGATTCTTATGCACAACAAAGCAAATATTTTATCACTTAAAACTTTATTTCTATGTACTAGACATGTTCATTTTGTATTGAATGTTATTCATTCCATATCTAGATTATATAAAATTGTATTATGATGTAAAGATAACCAATATACATGTGCATAAGTTCGTGTCTGGATGTAAGAGAGAGAGAAAAAAATATCACAGGACAGGTTAATAACTTTTGAAGGCTGGGTCATTTATCATCAAAACAAAATAAATGACAGCTAGATTAGATAGATGAGGGCGAGGGTGATCCACGCTCCTGATGGGGGCAACAGGTCATCAAACTGGCCGCGGGACAGGCGGAAGTGCCCGCTGACAGCGGTCGTCATTCGAGCGCATCTCCTGGAGCGAGCAAATGGTGAAACTTGACCGGCGTTGCCTGTGAAGGGTCCGGTGGACACAAATAGGGCGACTGATCCCCACGCCTGTTCTAGCTCTCTCAAGAGCAAATAAGAGTGCAGTGAATCTCTCAGATGAATGCTCGAATGAACATAGAAAAGATGGCCGCCAACGGTTGATTTTGACGCACGTAAATTTCGCTTCAAACTATCGAATTTATGCGCAAATTAACACAGAGTGTTCAAGCATCAGACTAGACGCAGTCAAGTCAAATTATCACGCAGCTATTCGCGTTAGATATGAATGTAGCATTACTCTGAATCCATATATTATCAGTACATTCTGAAGCTCATTTCCTGGGTCACAAAAGCAGGATCCATGCACTCCTGAGAGGAGGAGCTGCCTGGAGTTCACTAAGTCAGCGCAGCTCATTTACGTGTGTCTCGAGGCGGACTAGGAGTGAGAGAATAAAGTGTGTTAGCGCCTAAAGGTCAAACTGAACCTTGCAAGTTGCACCATGCTCTAGTGACTTCACTTGCAATCACTGCTAGGGGTCAGTTCCTCACACACTGCTTAACTCCACAACCCCATACAGACATACCGACAGATGACTCTGAGAAGTGCTAGAAAATACCTTACTCGTCTTTTCATTGCAAAATGCATTACACTATGCACTTTTCCAAATGAAAAGCAAGGACAAGCTAAGAGGATGTAAAAGCTTCTTGAGACACCAAATCCTGTGACAGTCCTAGACGTGGACTCACGTTGTCGATGAAATGATATGGCCTTCCACCGAATCCTGTCAGTGGAAGCTTCTCACCCATAACGCCTGTCAGCAATTGTCTCAAACCTCTCAGCTTTCCGGAGATGTTGGTTGTGCAGCAAGGTGTTTTAACCTTCTTTGAACATTTTAAAGTGCAATAGGCATTTCTTTTGTTTAGCACACGCAGTTGTATTGTGGTCTTCGCTGTGCACGCACTCCGCCATCCCACTGGGCAGGGGGATTGTATGAAGGTCACTCTATATGCCTGGGAAAACACTGGCACACAAAAACTAAATCCTGTAATTTGGAGTCTAATCCTATTAGCACTGAGTTCCTTTACACAAGTCCATGCTAGACTCTGAACCAAAAGCACAAACCAGTGCCTCTCTCAGGTATTTATGCAAAGCTAGATTTCAATATGATTATTTCAAAAAGTTATTTTTTTAAGATGAAGAACAAGAACAACCACAACAAATGTTTGATGATTTCTGAGGTATCATGTGACACTGGAGACTGGAGTAGATGATTTGCCATCACAGGACTAAAATTGCATTTGAAAAGATATATGGAAATTGAAAACTAAATCATAATTATATTTCATATTTTCACTCACCAAGCATCTTACCAAATGGTAGCATCACAGTATATCCATTAGGCCAACCTTTACACATTAAACATTAAATACATTTGAAATGGTGCATCAGCTACATGTTTAAAGGAATAGTTCACTTCAGAATGAAAATTCTGCCATTATTCACTTGGCCTCAAATTGTTTTAAACCTGCATTAAATTATTTCTTCTGCTGAACACCAAGGGAAGATATTTAAAGGGCGGGTCTACTTGCAATTTCACTTTTTCATTTTAAATAGTGTGTAATGTTGCTGTTGGTGCATGAACAGTATCTGCAGAAGTTGCAGCACCTGAAAGTTTAGTGTAAGCAGAGATATTGTCTAGTAGGTTCCACTGTTCCACTGAATGTAGCCTTAGTTTGACGCTTTTCCACTCTCCTTATTGCAACAATTTAAAAATCCAGGAAGTAAAATTGCCTACAAAAACGACTCGATTTTGGACTACAGCTGGGTTATGGTACGTCACTAACCCACACATTGCATCAACCACTCCCCTCTGGAATATGCAGGAAAGGGCATGCGTCGAGTGAGTTGTGTTCACGCAGCTGTCTAGGTACTTCTGTGTTTCGGGCTTCCCACGGACACTATACTTCGACAACAATGGATACAATTTGTGTTCTGATTATATTTCTGAAAGTGACAATGGTAATCTAGCTCTCTGTGCTGCGCATTTACGAGACAGCTTCCAGAATCTCCACGAGTTCAACATTGGATTAATGTAAACAAGAAACTGTTTCTAAATCATGAAGCAGATCCAACTTTAAAACCAGCAGTTAAAAGTCAGCAGTTGTTGGGCCACAATCTGTAAGTAGGCTAAGACTTCATCATTTTAAATGTATTTACAATTCCCAACGTAGCGTTATGTTTTTTTTTTTTTTTTCAAATGCCAGCGCTGGCTTTGTAGGCTTTATGGGCTACTAGTTAGGCTATTTTGTGTCTACGGCAAACGTGTACAAACATTATGGACCTGAATTTTCTATAAGTACTAATGTTGTAAATGTATTTTCATATATATATATGCTTTATGACTTTATTTTCGATTTTTGATCAAGAACGTAAACCTGCAAACGCTGTTTGTGTTTAACATTAGTTAGCCAGTCAGTTGCTATCGTTGCCAGTCAGATGCTATTGTGTAAAACAAACGTGTATAAAGTTAAAAAATTAAGCAAATTATTATTAAGAAACCTTTATTAAGAGCCGTGTGTGGTGAGGTTCTGCTTGACTTCTTCGTTACGGCTTTCTCTGTCTGATTCTGCCTCACTGATACTGCAGTCTCCACATCATTATTTACGTGTATCCACCGTCTATGTTATCCACATTTGGCATGCCCGCCCGTTTCGCCGGTAAAAGTCATGGGCGTTAATCTTCGGACAACATGAGCGACAGTTTATCCAATCACAACACACCGGCCCAACGAACCAATCTGAGCCCGCTACGTGGTTCTGAGGGAGTGTTTTCATAGAATCAGGAAGTCAACCGCTCGTTCAGGGGACAGAGGAGAGCGCGGCTGACAATAAAGGTGAAATTTATGAAAAATAAGACTTTTAAAAAAGAAAAACCACAGATACATGTTATATTGCACCCCATAATCACAATCATGCAAAGAAAAAGAGCAGTAAACTCGCCCTTTAAAGATGTGGGTAACCAGAAAGTTGATGGGCCCCATTGACTTCCATGGTAGGAAAAAAATGCGATGGGAAATATCTTCCTTTGTGTTCAGCAGAAGAAATAAATTAATACAGCTTTGAAACAACTTGAGGGCGAGTAAATAATGCCAGAATATTCATTTCGAAGTGAACTATTCCTATAAACATGTAGCTGATGCACCATTTCAAATGTATTAAAAGCTATTTAAAGGTTCTCCTCATACAAAACCAAAGTCTAAGTGGAAGAAAAGTTATCTCTCCCTTCTCTGTGATCTCCTTTAAAGGCAGAAAAAGGCAGAATGTCATTCCAAAGCACCAAGGTTCGGGTCTTATCCTTGACCGCTGCTCATTAAAAAAAGAGGATTAGAGCGCAGACTTGGATGGACACAAGATTATTTAACAGTGCTTTCTTTCACTGCTTTTTGATTGAATGGCCTGCTCTGAAACTTCTTGAGGATCAAGCATGTGTTTGAATACAAGTAAGTGATAGTAGGTGTAATCCACAATATTGAGCCTGTTCTAATGTAAACTCTCCTCCCCCTAAAAAAAGACCAAATACAACTATGGAGCGAGTCGATGTGAGAGTCTTTCTTCAGTTTCAGGATAGATAACATAACCTCTCCAGAATAATCCAACCCTTTTCTTTTACTATGGGAAGGAGCAAATAATAGCAAAAATACAATCCCAATCCCTGCGACTTTGAAAAGTGAACATAATTGGATTCATAACTCGCTGTAATGCCACTGTGGATCCACTGATTGGCTCATGAAAAACTGCGGCAGAAATAGAACAAGGGAATTATCAGGCAGTCAGTAAAGGCGCTTCATGATGAGAGACTTGTTAATTTATGTCCTTGTCAGGCTATTATATCCATAGGAAAGTCCTCTCCACCCACTGATTGTTTTAATTACCACCTTTGTTGTGATGTTAAGATTAGGAATTCATGGTGGCACTGGAAGCAACAACAAAGTCTTTTAACATGGTAAAAACTCTAGTGTGCACACATAAAGGTCACTGACGATTAAAATATTGAAAGTAGCAATTATGCACAGGCACTGAGCATTCAAAAAGGATATATCTACTGAGGTGGGATTAATTTCACGTTTCAGAAAATATGGGTGAGCTGATAAACAAAATGCACTTGTTTATCATGGACATTTTAGCAGGTTGCCATTTCCCTTCTAGTATTTCTTAATATTGATAATAATAATAAATGTTTCAAATCGGCATTTCTGCTTTGCCATCGCAGGAATAAATGACATTTTAAAATATATTAAAAAGTAACCATAATTTTATGATAAGTTAACAATATTACTGTTTTTACTGCATTTATGACCAAATAAATGCAGCCTTGGTGCAGCATATTAGACTCCTTTCAAAAACGACCACAACATTTTTAATGATAGTGTATTTTTGAAAAATTTTGAAAAAAACACTTGAAAATAGTAAAGAAATCAATATCTGTGTCAATCTGCGTGTAAGACAAATGAACCTTTAAATGTGTTTTGCTTCTTCAGAAATTATACAGTTAAATTTAAATTTCAATAAATTGTAACTTCTATTCCTTTAACCTTTGTTTACTTACCCTAATTAAACTTCTCTGATTATCTTCATTTGTGTCTACACTCATTATCTTTTTGGGGTCAAGGGACCCCAGACAATAACATTTAATTTTGTAATAGTAATATATATATATATATATATATATATATATATATATATATATATATATATATATATATATATATATATATATATATATATATATATATATATATATATATATATATACAGTATATATATATATATATATATATATTTCTCAACATTTGTGCAGTTTTTGGAGGATTTTAGATTTTTAGATTATCTATAAATAAATGAATAAATATTTATTTAAATAGGCTTTTTTTTCCAAAAAAAAAACAGCTTTTTATGTCAAATTTACTTTATAAAAGACCCAGATTTCTAACTTTCATTTATGGGGATGACATGGATCATTTTAAATGATTTAATGTAAGATTTTTGCATTTTTTTTAAAGCAGTTAAAAAAAATTCACTTTAACCACTAGTTGGCTATAGACCCCCACCATAAGCTATTTGTTATGTGATTAACCAAATGACATATCTTTTCACAAGTTTTTCCAGTTGGATTCATATCTAAATATTATAAAATCACAATTATAACACACACAAAAAAACTTTTTTCAAAGTTTAGCATTTTTTGTACTGACAAATTT
>JAQIUQ010004448.1:97500-99799 GCA_030378365.1 Hybognathus amarus
GACCAGCCCTTCTGGCACCAACAATCATGCCACGATTCAAAGTCACTCAAATCACCTTTCTTCCATACTGATGCTCGGTTTGAACTGCAGGAGATTGTCTTGACCATGTCTACATGCCTAAATGCACTGAGTTGCCGCCATGTGATTGGCTGCTTAGAAATTAAGTGTTAAGCGAGGCAGTTGGACAGGTGTACCTAATAAAGTGGCCAATAATGATATATATATATATATATATACATATACATATATATATATATATATATATATATATATATATATATATATATATATATATATATACATATATATACATATACATACATACATATATATATATATATATATATATATATATATATATATATATATATATATATATACATACATACATACATACATACATATATATATATATATATATATATATATATATATATATATATATATATATATTACATACATATATATATACATACATATATACATACATATATATATACATACATATATATACTACATATATATATATTCACATATATATATATATATGTACATATATTTACATTTACTTATACATATATATACATATATACATATATTTGCATACATACATTCTTACTATTGCATACATACATACATCATCATACATGTCATACATACGTACCATACATATATACATATATACATATATACATCTATACATATATACATATACATGTATACGTGTATACATATATACATATATACATATATACTTATATACATATTTACTATATGTACATATATCATTCACAACCATTGTATTGATTTCACTAATCATTAACATTAACAGCAATCACATCAAGCAACTTAATACATTTCCAGCATCAACATTGGTTGACCAATTTTATCAGTTAAACAACATAATTATAAAAGAAGTGATTGATAACTCAACGTAATAGATATTAATACCAAAGAAGCTGTTTAATTTAAAATACTAATATTATGAACTCAGCACAACCATCTTCTGAGACTTCAATAGTAAAAAAGAAACATCCAATTAACGGCAGTTATTGGCGGAAATGCCTATTAAGTCGGAAGGAAATCGCCAGTATTAGAGCTGATGAAGGCAGTCACTCGGATAACCATTCCAGCACGAAGATGGGCAGAACGTTCATCTCGACAGCACAGTGATCAAACTATCAGCAAATGGCTATTCCACAAAGAAGCCACCAGTACCACTTGTTCAGCACTCGACGGGAAATTGAGGTTCGATTATTCGCCATTCATAAAAATCAAAGATCGAAACAGCGCCTGGTTAATGATCTCAATTTATATTGAACGTCATTCAATGTCGCTTTGCAACATGAAGCATGATCCATCCTACCTTGTAAACGGTTTCAGGCTCGTAAGGTAAGCTAAGTTATCCATGTGGTACTCAAATATTTTGACATTTCGACCCCTGCGTTACGATGAGCTAATTCAGCGGCCACGGTTTACTGGTGCTTGTTGGTGTCGCCCTTTATGACCGCAACTGTCCAACTTCTCTGATGCTCTTGACGGATTCATCCATGTAGCTAAAGTTAGAATCATCTCAGACGTTCTGAACATGACAATGATTCAGTATGCACTTGAATGCTGGCCATCACAGATCTTAATTTGATGGTTCGTGTTTTTGATAGTTAAACGGGAAAGTTGCGCAATGGATATTTACAGCCAACAATGTCTTCCACAACTGTGTCATGCTTTGATGTTGGATATCAACAAACTACCTAAGATGCTCAGCACCTTGTTCTGGATATGCATGAAATAGGCCATTTCGTTGGCAGAAGGATTCAACGGTTTCTGACATGGATTGCTGGCATTGAATCGCAATAATATATATATTATATATATATATATGTTATATTTATATGTTATATTGTATTGTGTATTATGTATATTATTATGTTATATTATTATATTTATATATTATATATATATATTTATTTTTGTGTATATATATATATATATATATATGTATTATATATTGTTATGTGTGTGTGTGTGTGTGTGTGTGTATATGTGTATATATATATATATATACACTCAGATTCAGTTACCATCTTCATCAGTTCAACACCTTTCTTGTTCAGAATTACTAAAATCTTCACTAGACTTCAACAAAGGTGTTGGAAACATTCTAAAGTTAGCACCTATTTGACATAAATAGCATTGCAGTCCACGATTATTGCATTCCATTAATATGAATTTCTCACAATTTCACATTCACCAAAGATGCTATATTGATTAAAATTATAATAAATGTGAACCATTATGA
>JAQIUQ010004449.1:0-17859 GCA_030378365.1 Hybognathus amarus
TTTAGAAAAACTAAAAGAAGTAAAATACATTTATATGTATTATAGATAAAAGGCACTGGTCGAAATGAAGGCCAGCTTGCTTATTTTGTTCAAGATAAAATAAATTTAGTTGTTTCGGGAAACACTGACTCGTCAAACTATGCTGATAACGACGGAACTTGTGACCATAGTTGTCTAACGGATGCTTCGGGAAAAACACCCTGGGGTGCGATTCCCATACAACGACGTAGTTCACAGGTTTACTACGATCAGTATGATACATCGTTGGAAAATTCAACTATTAAGTCACGACTATTTCCCGAAACCCACTGTCGCAAAGTATCGTTCAACCACGTTGGTTTCGCACGTGGTGGAGTAATAACTACTTTTAAAGAAACTGTTTGAGATCATAAGCAGCAGATATAAATTCCAGACATGTCATCTGAGGCCTATTTCTAATTGTTCTCAGTTATTTTGCTTTATTACCAGACTCAATATTTGGCTCGTTCTTACATAGTAGAGCACGTTCGCACATGCGCACTCTTCAAAATCGATACTTTAAATATTTTGAAAAACTAAAAGACGTAAAATACATTTGTATGTATTATAAATAAAAGGCACTGGTCGAATTGAAGGTCAGCTTGCTTATTTTGTTCAAGAAAAGATAAATTTATTACATCCAAATATCATGCAATATAGAAACGATGCCTCTAACCACAGAGTCGTAGAACTGTCGTTCAAACCACACAACTTTTGCGATGCTGTTTGCGAATGTTTGTTGGAACGATTGTTTTGGGAAACACTGACTCGTTGAACTATGTTGATTACGACGGAACTTGCGACCATAGTTGGCTAACGATGCTTTTGGGAAAAACACCCCTGATTGGTTACAAGGTAGTTTGTGACGTCAGAAACCCCAGTGATTTTTGAGATTGTCTTTGGATCACTGCAGTTTTAAGGAGAAAATACTTAATGGTGTTGACTTATAAATTTGCACGTGGTTTGTCGTAAAACATAAACAACATATAAAAATCTTGATTTTTACCACAGGCGACTTTAACAATGTGTTTGTTTGCCCATTCAAGGCTGATTTCCTGTACGTCCGTGCTCTCCGCTGAGAGCTGATATAGAGACTTCTCAACCAGACCTACTGTTCATCGAGCAGAAACAGCTGAAGGTATTGTCAAAATACAGCAGGAACACTTTGCCTCAAACGTCTTCTAGACACGTTGACAGTAATTACCCATGTCGAGAACAACTGACATGAGTTCATTGCAGGTTGAAGTAAAAGTGAGCCAACCTGGAGCTAAAGAGGGACGTTCCAGTGGGCGTCATTGCAGGGAGTGTTATCGGCGGTCTGTTATTATTGGCTCTTGCCATCGCACTGCTTTGGAAGGTGCTTAATTTAGCTTTCTCCTCACAATGTTTTTTTAGCATACATCTTGTGCCAATGTTGTCCCTTAAAAACCAATGTGTTTATGTTCAGCTTGGATTCTTCAAGAGGAAGTATCAAAAGCTTATGAAGAACGAGGAGAATGAAGGGGAAGATCAGGAACTGAAGGAAAACAGTGAGGCGCCCCTGAGAGATCGGCCAAGACTCGTTTGGAGATTTCCGGGGTTAGAAAGAGTGAACTGAACGAATTGGAAATTGTCGGTTTGATTTCAATGAATTACCTGACAACTGGTACTCCAATCCCATTCATTTTAATCCCATTCTCATGTTTTTCCTCTGCTAGCAAGAGTATCTTTTGGCTCAGTCTTACCACTTCCTCTGAGTAGTTAGTAGATAACTAGATCTTTTTGACTTGATTATTGGTGTCATATGCTGGCATATGAGAAAACATGGACCTTTCAGTTCTTATTTAAACACATTTGATCATTTGTCTATAGCAAACTTTCTGGAAAGTGTGTTCTTACTGGTTAACTTCCATCCGATCCATGGCGTTTATGTAATAGCTGTGGCTCCACCGTCTTTGGCGTGGAAATCCTTCCTGTTTCATTTCTTCTGTTGTTCAGTCCTTGGAAGTCAGAGGCGAGTAAAAGCATGAATACACTGGAGAGTTGTAATTCTAATTAAAAGAGACACACTGTAAAGCTGCTTTCTTTTAAAGCAATCTATTGTATAAAGTGCTATATAAATAACATGACTGGAGTGCTGAATTGCAGAGCTTGTGCAAAAATCCACATCACTATTTTCAGATGCTTTAAATCTTGTCATTTTTGTTGTTCATTTTGTTGTTGAAAGGAAAGCTTGCAGCACATATTAACATATTCATCTAAATGTTTGGATGTTCGCCATTTTATCCCTCTAAGCCAAGAACGAAAAAGAACTTTAGAGTATATCTGGGCGTTTGTTATGTGCTTTATTATATCAGTGATAGTGAAACCATTTCAGCAATAACATAAAATAGATACAATAAAATGTAAATGTGTCATGGCCAAAACAACTCATTCTGTAAATTCTACAGCTGCCACTTTTGTCTGTACTATGCAAGAATCATGAGCAAATAACTAAAGTAATAAGCAGTGCTACTCTGCATAAAACATCAGGGAAATGTACTGATACTAAACGAGAAGAAGTTAGTGTCTATTAGTTGTTAATACTAACAAATTAATCAAGTTAGTAATAACTTTTTAAAAACTTATTATATTTTTACATTATATACTACCCAGCCATAAAAAAGTCACTGTTTGGATTTAAACAAGCAAGATATTACAAGATCTTAACCAGAAATTGATGCATCTCTCAATGGAAATACTGTAAATGTTGTGATGTTATTTCCATCAAGAGGTGCATGAATTTTTGGTCAAGATCTTGTGTTGTGTGTTGACAATGCAAGAGTCCAGCACATCCCAAAGACTTTCAATAAGGTTAAGATCTGGACTTCATGTGTGAAAATGATGCTTCTCACAACCATTCTTACACAGTTTGATCCTGAGGAATCTTGACATTGTCATTCTGGAGTATTGCCTTAATGCGATCTTCATACATGGTTGTTTAAGAAATTAAAATCTACACACTCCATCAATTAGGGTTAGAAGAACAGATGCCAAACATATAACAGGCTAGAAACATTCCCATAATGATCCAATCATAAAATCTTAAGCATTTGCCAATTTAAATTCAAACAGCGACTTTTTTAATGGGCCGGGCAGTGTATAGATGCTTTTGTTAATAAACACTCAAATACTTTGAAATGTCTAGGAATTACTGAAATGTAAACTTGTATTTAATGTTTTGAAATGACAGTTGATATAAATAAGTTTGAATTTGTATTAATTCAGGGTTTAACTTCTACTGATGGTGTGACAGGAAAAGAGGCCTGTCTAATCAAAGGCAACATAAGCAACAAAGATTTTCCTTAATGTTTACATGATGTTTTTGCACTGGTGCCTTTTGTAAATCTTTCTATTCTTTACAAAAAATAGAGCAGAATATACTCGTTTGATGAAAATCTGTATTTGTGTTTCATCAGGTGTTACAGGAGAACTTGAGCTTTGTATTTTTTCAATAAAAAAGTGCTTGATGCTTCACGAGATTTACTGTAGCCCATTTGTTCATTTAACAGTTCAACTTTCCTTAGAATCTTTTCCATCATCCGCCCACAAACACTCCTTGTTCTCTTTCCAGCAAGGCTGCCCAGACTCATATATTTCCTGAAAAGAAGAAAATAATTACAAACATGTTGTAAACAATTGCACAAGAGAAATTATTACATTTTGATGGCAATAATGAACAAGTTACAAGTTGTTATTATATAACTATAATTTCAGTAACACTTTATTTTGGTATGACTAAATTTCAGGGTGACAATTTCGCAATTCTACATGTACTTAATTACAAGTAACCATTACTGTTGCTTCTAAAAATTGAGAAAAAATTCGATAATACAATCTTGAGAATAAACTCATTAAATTTAGTGAATAAAGTCATTGTGTTTCAAGAAAAAAAACGTGTTAAATTTAGAGAAAAAAGTTGAAATAAAATCTTGAGATAAACTCATTAAATATTGAAGAATAAAGTCGTGGTTCAAGAAAAAAAACTTGTTAAATTTAAGAAAAAAAATTCAGTAATACAATCTTGAGAATAAACTCATTAAATATCGAGAATAAAGTCGTTGTTTTGAAAAAAACTCATTAAATTTAAAAAAAAAAGTAATACAATCTTGAGAATAAACTCATTAAATATAGAGAATAAAGTCGTTGTGTTTAAAAAAAAACATGTTAAATTTCGAGAAAAAAGTTGAAATACAATCTTGAGATAAACTCATTAAATATTGAGAATAAAGTCGTTGTGTTTAGAAAAAAAATTGTTAAATTTCGAGAAAAAGTCGAAATACAATCTTGAGAATAAACTCATTCAATATCGAGAATAAAGTCGTTGTGTTTAGAGAAAAAATTGTTAAATTTCGAGAAAAAAGTTGAAATACAATCTTGAGAATAAACTCATTCAATTTCGAGAAAAAAAGTACGTTGTGTTTCGAAAAAAAATTGACATTACTTATTTGAGTAAGTACAATGTAACTGTCACTTTAACAAAGAGTAACCATCATTTCTTATAAAGAAACAAAGTCAGTGTTCCACAAACTAACAACTCATATAACTTTATCACTTTAAAGGGGAACTGAAACAAAATAGGAAGTAAATGTGATTTAAGAGATGATTAAACCACAAGTCATGACTCATGATGCACACTTTATATTCAAGTTATTGCATCAAAAATGTTCATTTTTAAATAATTTGAATGATTTAATTTGCAATCTTTGCCCTGTTAAAAAATTCCTTAAGTAACATTTCATGTTGCAGTATCACTTGGCACACTTGACTACAACATGGCAGGAAGACAAAACTCATTATTATTTACACAAATTGTCAACTGCATTTATCAACCTTATAACTACGTTTGCAAGGAAAATGTATAAGTTTATTAATAACTAACAAAAAGCATTTGGAAAAAGCATCTCCTCCTTTTAATGACCATTTGTTAAAAAAAGTGTACCTATCTAGGGTAACACAGAAGTCATGCACTACTAGGTATATTCATACCTTTTTCCAGATTGGTACAGTGGCTTTGAGTGTGTCGATGCCGTACTTCACCGCCTCCAGGGACTCACTTCTGTGCGGTGATGAGATCCCAATTATAACGCTTGCTTCTGTTATAGGAACCACACTGTGGACAGAGCAGGGGAACAACAAAAAAATTCTTTACATGTAAAAATATCAAGCAATGAACTCTCATTATCTAAACAAACTGTGAGACTCACCCAAGTCTGTGTTGTATGCTGATATGTCTGACGCTGGGCCACTTTGTCCTGATGTCACTGCAGATCTTCCTCAGTTCGGACTCTGCCATTGGAATGTATGCCTCGTATTCAAGCTGTATTACCTTTTTCCCTCAAAATTATCTCTGGTAGTCCCTGAAAAAAGGACATTCGAATCCTTCATTTCACCCTTCTGCTCTGGACAGTGCATATGCTTGTTAGAGGGATCAGGGTCTGCTCTCTGAAGCCTTTTTTGTAATAAATTTGTGTTTCTAAAATGTTTTAATTAATCATAAACAAAAAAAATATACATGTATCTGTATGAAAGCCAACTCTAAACAGAAGCAATGATCCAACTACAAAAGACTGACCAATAAACAGAGATATAGCGCCACAGGAGGGACACGTCACAGATTCAGAGACGCCATCGGCAGAAAGCTTGTCCGTCGTGAGTGTTATTAGATCTTGACCCTGATCTGCAGCCATACCTTTAAAAACAGAACACATTCATTTAAACAAAAAATATGTATGCGTGTGTGTGATATATATATATATATATATATATATATATATATAAATATGTCAATATATATATTTATATATAAAGAGACAGGTGGGCTGTCAGATTCTATGCTCACCTTAGGTAATTCGTTTACCCTCCACTAAGGGGTGGTATAATGGCCACCTCGTCTCCCTCGGCTAAGGGTCAAGGGTTGAGCACCCAGAGGCACGTACTCCTGCCGAACTGCCAGGACCACCTGATTCCGTAACACAGACAGTCTGGCAAACAGGACAAACATGCTCTCAGTAAAATCTCATCAGATTCAGAACATAATGAATAGAAAATAAAGAAAATGTAACATGCTCAATCCGAAAATAATAGGTTGCAACAGATCATTTGTTGTTCTAAGCATTAATTAAATGATTTATAGCATGTATAGTACAATACAATTTAAACAAGTCTTCAGAAGGACAAGAAAGACACTTGTCCATATGCATTAAATATTTTACACTGGAAATACCCAATATTATTACATTAAAGACACACACACATATATGAAGACTTCAGATGCAAAGGCCTCTAAGTCCGTTTTTTAATTTTTATCAGGCTCCTATGGGTTTCCAACATTGTCTAAGGCTGGGATTTTGTGAGTTTGAAGAGAAAGTTTTTGATGAACGAATAATCAATATCAATACTCAATATTATTATCTCATTTTGACATAGGTGGCTTTTAGAGGCTTTTGCATTGGAGGTCTTCATATGCTACGACATGATAAAGTTAGTTGACATTTATGCCGGAAAGTAACATTAATAATATGTATTACTTTATTATTAATAATAATACACACGTAATAACAATTAATACGTCAAATAATTAATATTATGAGTACAAATATATATTAAATAATAATAATAATCACCATTTGTAATACTAAAATAGCAATATAACAAAGTTGTACACTGCACAGGAGCGCAAAACAAACAAAGTCTCTGGTTGTTGGCCTGACCTCATCTGTTTGATTATAATGCGTCGATCACTTGCAGTGTAAATGGAACTTTTATAAAAATCCTACAAAGTTATTAATATAGTTGTGATAATAATTCACCTCGGATGTCTGGTCTCCAAATCCTGCCACAGCTGTAGAGATGTTATGTTTGACGGAACAGTGATGTTCTCCGCTTTAAGTCCCGTTAATTCAGCACTTTTTGCAAAGTACAGAACCGACACCTGCTTAACGTGTAAGTTAGATATATGAGCTATTATGACAATTTCGAAACTGTTGCCAAAACATTGAAGTTTATCGAATGCCATTAACGTTACGTGATGTAAATCTGATTGAATTAATCTGAGGCATTATTTTTACTTCCAGGTGGTTGATCAGAATGCAATATTATGTGATATAATGTAAAAATGTAGTATTTCAAAAGCAGACTTACCTCGGTATTCATGTGTGTACATTAGTCGGACACACGTGCAAAGTTCAAACACTCGCAGCGCGTGCTTCTGCTGTCAGCTCGAGGCTCCAGCTCGTCTTCCTCAGAGCTCGAATCCCATTGGTTCTGCTTCAGGTCAGCTGATTCATGGCCAGGAAACAGACAGATCATTCTTTGTTTATTCAGGAATTCGGTCAACCTTACAAAGGCTTAACATTTAATTTTATAAATTCGCACTTCTCCTCCTCTATTATGTATTCTATAAGATTTATCATTTTATCCTATCCTGGCTTTATCCTATTTGACCCGTTCCTGAAATTAGCTCCGCATTTCCGTCATTCACCGGCAGATGTCTCCAAATTCACATGTCTAACTAAGCCATTCACCAACCTCAGAGTTCAATCTCCTTAAATATGTATAAAGCACTTTCTTAATGGTTACTATATTTAGAGACTTGTGTAAAACACTACACATATATATAACATTTATAAGCTTTAAATATACAAGAAAAATAAAATAAAAACAACGGTTCAAACACACGTCTCGCCATTATTAAACAGCCGATGGCTGTTGTTGTTCAGTAAGACGATTCTGTGTGGCATTCGATCAATCCAGTGACATCTCTAACCACAGACCACAGCTGTGCAACGTATGTCCCCGTTTCACAGTGATAGTTATTAGCAACGTGTGGGACACACTTGCAGAGACTTGCATTTCTCCCAATTTTCCGGCAGAGGGACAGCAAGGCAGCGGCTACCTCACATATGGCAAGCCGCCTCAACATTTATTTCTTAAAACTAGTAACTTTTATGTTACAAGTTGGCCCACTAAGTCACCATGAAATCAGAATTGACCATTCTTATTTTTTGGATGGAATATTGCCGTATTTAGTCTATTATAAATTATTTATTCATGCATATCATTTTTTTTAAATCAAAATAACTTCATCTCCCTTTTGCAGCTCATCTCTCCCCTGATGACGTGTTTACTGGCAGGAGGGAAGGGTAACCTGTCACTCACATGAGATCCTGCAAACCACAATCCAATCAATTCTGGACAAAATCGAATGCCCTACATTTGTTCTTGTTGGGGAAGCCGTTTACATCGGCTTAACATTCCTGAGCCACAATCCTTATTCCTGAGTTCAATGTCCTACTAGTTGAAGTCACTTGTCAGTATTGTAAATAGTAACTACAAGCAAATAAAGAATAACATGTTAAGTAACGGTTCCAAAATGGGGTTTTCGTATAGCGATGCAACAGAAGAACTATTATCAGTTCCTCAAAGAACCTTTCAGTGAACAGTTTTTAAAATAATTCTTCTTAGTGTTATGAACATTTTTATAAGATTCTGTGGATGTTAACGGTTCTTCGTGGAACCACAGAAGCCAGTAAATAACTTTTATTTGTATCTGAACTTATTTGTATGGACGTAACAGCTCATAGACACCTGGTCTACACTGCAAGTTCACGACGTCAGCAGCGTCACAGGAGTTTGTCGTGTCACGTCACTAGTTGTGTAGACGGGGTGTAACTCAACACCCTGATTGCTTCCTTTTGAAGAAGGATTTGTTGTGCTATATTTACAGGTTTGACCCTGGGGAGGACCAAACAACTGTCTCAACTATTATTAGAATGACCATATCCTTGAGTCTATTAATACCCGTCAGAATTCACAGCAATAGACCACTTTAAAAGATTAACGCTTATCGTCCAAACTGAAATGGATGGAAAACTGTGTGGATTAAAGCAGAGGACTCAAATAGTTCATATGAATCCCACGGCACGGAGATGCTGTTGCATTGATGGACATATTGTCTATTCATATTGTCTGCTTTGCTGTACAAACAGCTATATTCACTGATAAAGATGTGGAATATTTTTTTAAGTGACAGTTCAATCCACTATTTCATTATGTTTTGTTCTGCATTTTCATAGGCTATGTAAATATTGACTTTAACTTCTACAATGTGATATTCTATATTCTGTGATTTTAACAAATCAGCAAAAACTTCTGAAACATTTTTATGCACTAGGCTATATTATATATTTTAATAAATTGTTTATAAATAATACATAAAATTCCAAGTTCAGGCATCAGCCCTGATAACTATATATCTGTATAATGCTGTATAATTTCATAACTAAAAAAAATCTCATCCTATTGTAAACTCTCTTTCATCATCTTATAAATGTTTGTCGGCTGGTGTGATTTTAAATAGCCAACCCTGCTACTAAGTTGCCATGAAACCTTTCAAGACCTCAAGCAGAGGGCTAGAAATGGCAAAAGATAGTATAAAACTGTCAGCCCTGTTACTTGGGCCACAGCTCTATCCAACATATATATTACATTTGGTTAAAATACTGTATAATGATAATTAACTATGTGTACTTACTATAGGGTTAGGATTGGGGTGTGGTTTACGAGTTAGTTACGCGTAATTATGCAAGGACACTGTAAAATAAAGTTTTACCTTACGTTTTATTTTCAGATGGCACTTCCCAATGTATTAACACTGAGCATTTGAATTTTCTGAGAATATTTACAATCCTACAAAAATCTACGTTTTTTAATCACGTCAAAAATAAACTATTTATTCTGTAATTTAGCAGAACCAAGTTCTGTTTGAAACAGTTCAAACACAAAGTTTGGCATATGTTGAGAGAAAAACTATTTGTATCAAATAACTTGTAATAATCAGCCTGTGTTATCCACAATAAATGCAAACAGACCCCCAAATCACTGCAGTTATCCAACTCTTTGAACCCTATTACAAACATACCCCCAAATCGCAATGTTGCTCTTGAGAGGAGAAAGTTTCTAGACTTACAAATGTCACCTGATAAATGTCGGTGGGCAAACTATTACAATGCTCTCCCCACCCCCTATGAAGTATGAAGACCGCCCACCACAGGCATCCAACTCGAGACCCCATATAGATTTAAAAAGCGAGAAGGATTCAGTGTGTATGACAGTCAGTGAGTGCGAAGCATCGGGAGAACATCTGTCTGTCTGTAGTCCGTCTGTCTCCACTTTTTCTGAGGATGCTACAGTTACCGCGACTCCGCCAGGGCGTGATCGCGCTTCTCATATGGTTCGCGCACTTGATGGAACAGCAGAAAGTACAAGGTAAAGTGACATGTATGCTTTGCGAGTTGTCTTAAAGTCTGAATGAGTACTATTGTGCAGTGTTAAAACCATTAATGCATTGAATTGGACTTGAGAAGGTTAAATGGTGGGTTTGCGCGCTGGCGCCTCTCATGCGTAAAATCACTAAAAAATTATAAGTGAACTTGTTTTCAAGACACCTAGCTATTATAATTTATAGTCGAAACTCATTAGAAAAGGAACCATGTCTTTGCAGACACCTTACTGCTCTTTAAGTGATTGATAGCCTATTTTTAGAAATTTTTCTCTCCATTTATTAGCCTATGTTTATAATCTCTAAACGGTTGAGCATGTTTCCGTGCAAGGCACAAAACGCTTGCACAACCTCAATATATTGTTTCTGTAGAGTTTGAGTGGATTCAGATGGCAGAAGGACTCTCTGAACGTTTGGAATTTCAACCCAAGATTTTTAAAAAATCATTTTCAATAATTTTTTTTGTTTGTTTAATCATTTACCTGGATCAATAGGATTTTATAGTCACTTGGCACTAAAGATGCAACCAGATATTCAATATTGAGGTGACCCAAGGTAAAAAATGAAGAATCGGTCATTGACTGTATTGATTGTCCGACGTGGTTATGAGCACTAATTGTCTCCAATTAGCTACATTCTATTATATTGAGTGATAAATGAGCAGAATGGGATTCAGCCTGTAATAGGCGGTAATAGAGTGACTTTTTCCAGCTGGCAACTGCTGGCTTCAGCAGGCAAGAACGGGAGATGCCAGGTTCTGTACATGTCTGGGATGAGCCGGGAAGACTGTTGTAGAAGTGGTCGCCTGGGCACGGCGTGGACCGAGGAGGATGTACCCAATAACACACTCTTCCGGTGGCTGATCTTCAATGGCGGCGCACCAAACTGCATACCTTGCAAAGGTACCGCATAAGAGTGTTTTCATCATTTGGATGACTGGAAGTAGCCTAATCTGGAAGAAGCTAAACATTTCGAATTATGATTTCGATGGTCATAGTCACAGTCATAAATGACATGACCACGTTTAAACCACAAATATTTCTATATACAGAACTGATATGCCAGTTATTCATAACCTTCTTTATTGATTCTACAGAGACTTGTGATAATGTGGACTGTGGTCCTGGAAAGAGGTGCAAAATGAACAAGCGGAATAAGCCAGCGCTGCGTGTGCGCTCCAGACTGCTCCCATGTCACCTTTAAAGGGCCCGTGTGTGGCTCCGATGGGAAAACGTACCGGAACGGAGTGCACTGCTTAGGGCCAAGTGCAAGAGACACCCTGACCTGACTGCGCAGTACCAGGGAAAATGCAAAAGTACGGTCACTCAAGAGAAAAAGAATGCAAAATTTACTTAATTGATTGGTTTTGTTGTGCACAAATCATAGGCGTACAATCTCCAAAGAAAAAAAAATGTCTTTGTAATCTTTAATCTAAAAAATAATAACCTGCTCTGCCTCTGAAACAACTTTTTTACCAGTGACACCACATGGGTCTATTGGATAATATAGGATTTTTGGGAACGTTTTATAATAAGGTTCATTTGTTAGCATTAATTTACTGAATTAAGAATGAACAATACTTCTTCAGCTTTTACTAATCTTACTTAAAGCGGTTCACTTTGTTCACTTTGAAATTAATTCACTTTGAAATTAAAATCAATTGATAGTTCACTTTGAAATTAATTTTTGATAAGTTTTAGCTTACCTCAATGGGCATCCAAGATGTAGGTGTCTTTGTTTCCACAGTATTTTCAATTTTGATATTTTTAGGTCAAATCGATTCGTCAATCAGTCATATAATGGAGACGTATGGGGTCCACCTCAAAGAGCATGCACAGAGAAGTCCAGATTTAACATGATGTTAATGACTCGTAAATGTAAGTACACATTGATGGCCTAAGACACGAAACGAGCGGTTTGTGTGAGAAAATGAACAGTATTTATATCGTTTTTACCTCGTGTAATCACAGCCGCGTGCATCGGATCTGAGGGCGCGGGCGCGTTGTGGCTGTGGTAACAAGAACAATATAAATACTATTCGTTTTCTCACACAAACCACTCGTTTTAGTGTCTTAGGCCATCAATGTGTACTTACATTTACAAGTCATTAAATCATGTTTAATTTGGACTTCTCTGTGCATGCTCTTTGAGGTGGACCCCATAGACCTCCATTATATGACTGACAAACAAGAACGGTTTGACCTAAAAATATCAAAATTGAAAAATACTGTGGAAACAAAGACACCTACACCTTGGATGCCATTGAGGTAAGCTAAAACATATCAAAAATTAATTTCAAAGTGAACTTATCCCTTTAATATTAATTTCAACATTTACTAAAACGGTTGTATTTGTTAACATTAGTTAAAGCACTGTGAACTAACATGAACAAACAATGGAATTAAACTAACATTAACGAAAATGAATAAAAACAGTTGCACATGTATTGTTCATTGTTAGGCTAATACAAATGCTACCTGATTTTCTTTTAGCAATTTTCAGTTCATTCGTTTAATTAACACACTTTTAATCCAATAAATATGGAAAATTTAAGTCCCAAACTGAATTTTTCACAGGAATATGATTTTTCTTAGAAATACGTCACATATACAGAAGTTAAATGGTGGCGAATGTCCATAATGCACAACTAAAATGTGCATTAAAATGAAAAGAATGATAACTTGCGAGTAATCGACCAAACTTCATGTCTTTCTAATAAAACTAATATGCCCACCAAAATATATATATATATAGATATTATTTTATGCATAAGCTAGTTTTAAATCAGTGTGTAAAGGCTCGTTAGCTACAGAAGCTGCCAATTTTGACAGGTCATTATTTTTCAGACAAGTCATGCTATGACGTGCGGTTGTGCCTGGAAGCTCGACATGTGTACTGGACCAGACCAACAACGCCTACTGCCGTGACTTGCAACCGGCTTTGCCCCGAGGTGACCTCGCCGGAGCAGTACCTGTGCGGGAACGACGGGATCGTGTACGCCAACACCTGCCATCTCCGAAGGGCCACGTGCATCATGGGACGCTCCATTGGAGTAGCCTACGAGGGGAAATGCATAGGTGAGAATAAGACAAAAATCTTGCGCTTGCACAATCCTCCATAACATGTGGTTCTCATTACTCTGTTTTCTGTTGCAATAACACATTCATGTTTCACATGGGTAGCAGTGACTGTTGCAGCTTTTCTGCGTTATCTAATACCTCCTCAAACCACACTGAGTGAAACAAGACTCAATGTGGCCCAAAGAAGTGGTTTTACACAAAGCGAAATCATATTTTTTTTTGGAATAACTTCCTCATTTGGTTGGTCTACTGTGCTTCAGACGCCAGGTCCTGTGAAGACATCAAATGCCGTGAGGGACGGAAGTGTCTGTGGAATAAGCGTCCGGGACGGGGACTATGTGCGGCGTGCGAGGAGGACACCTGTCCCGAGAGTCGACCGGGCGACAGCGTGTGCGCCAGCGACAACGTCACCTACCCGAGCGAGTGCGCCATGAGGCAGGCCGCCTGCTCTTTGGGCCTCGTCCTGGAAGTCAAACACTCGGGCTCCTGCAACTGTAAGTAGAGGATGCTAAGCCTGGCCGCACCCTTGTCCCGCATTCCCACCCCCTGCCAGATAAACACCCCTCTCTCTTACCCCTCCCACTCCCAAAAAGGAACACAAGGACTGTCAGAGAGCATGTATTCGGCTTCCTCTCGCAAAGACATTCTGTGTTTTAACTCAGAGGCAATGAGACGTCCTGATGCGTTAGAGGTGTCCAGGACGGTGCAGATGTTCTCTTGCTCATCTGTTGATGTCTTAAATGAGGTTAAAAGCCTGGAAGGATTTCTGTTTGGGATGCGAGACAGTTCCGAACACGCCGCCGCTCCTCGCAATGGTTACACTATCTGAGACAGAAACGTGACGAGTCATGTGGAAATTACATAGGGACGTAAACTCACTTAGCGTGCTCTGTTTTGTGTTGTCTCTGCCTGTGGCTGACCGGCTCAGCGATGATCGCGTGATACAGATGAGCATGTGTGTTATGGACAAAGAAAAGCAAACCTGTTGCCATTTTGGTGCACGCTCAGAAATACACCAGTGTTTGGGGCAAAAATACCACTGAAAGTGACAAAAATGCCCTATAAATGTAAAATACGGGGCAAAAAAAAGTGTTTTTAACATGTATTTTAATACATAGATATATTTCTGACATATATTTTAATTTAAGTTTTTGAAATGGTTGGTGTGTGTGTGTGTTTTATATATGGTTTAGAAATATATCGGCAGAAAATCAATTCCAAGAGGCAAATATTGTCTGCGGAATTTAATTTCTGACCCCAGCTAACATCTTTGTCTATCATCTTTATGTAATAAAGGGAAACTCAATATTTTTTTTTTTACTGTTGATTTGTTATGTCCATTTTGCGCAATGTGAAAATGTTATTTCACTTACCGTACTCTTTGTTTTCAAAGTATTTTTTAATGAAAAAAGCTAATTGAGGGCCGTTCACACCAAGAAGGACAATATAAAAAAAAGATTTTTATAGGCACTGAGAAATGATATTCCATATGCAAAGAGTTGAGACAAATTAGACACAAAGAGTTGACACAAATTAGTTGAGTTCAAAATACTCAATTCTCAAGCAAATAGTTGCCTCAATTCTTTTGAGTTACACCAAGGCAATATTTTTACAATGTGTGGAAACTGATTGGCTTAAATTTCTCAAACATTTCTAATGCATTCTCAAGCAAAATATTGCCTTGGTTTAACTAAAAAAATAACTGAGGCAACTATTTGCTTGAGAATTTAGTGTTTTGAACTCAGCTAATTTGTGTTTGACCAATTAGACTTTACATGTTTTCAACATGCAACCTGAAGTAATACCAACACAACTTTTCTCGTAAATTCAACTTTGTGTAGCAGAAACTCAATTAAGTGAAATTAACTAACTTAAATATATCATCAAATATTTGCTTGAGAATTGAGTATTTTGAACTCAGCTAATTTGTGTTTGACCAACTAGACTTTACATGTTTTCAACATGCAACTTGAACACCAACACAATTTTTCTCGTAAATTCAACTTCGCATAGCAGAAACTCAATTGAGTGAAAGTAACTCACGTAAATATATCGTCACATATTTGCTTGAGAATTGAGTATTTTGAACTCAACTAAATTGTGTTTGACCAATTAGACTTTACAAGAGTTCAACATGCAACCTGAACACCAACACAACTTTTCTCGTAAATTCAACTTTGTGTAGCAGAAACTCAATTGAGTGAAAGTAACTCACGTAAATATATTGTCACATATTTGCTTGAGAATTGTGTATTTTGAACTCAACTAATTTGTGTTTGACCAATTAGACTTTACATGTTTTCAACATGCAACCTGAAGTAATACCAACACAACTTACCTCGTAAATTCAACTTTGCGTAGCAGAAACTCAATTGAGTGAAAGTAACTCACGTAAATATATTGTCACATATTTTTCAATATATGAAAAGCAGCACTTCCTTAAGTATTATTCAATGTAATGTAATTTATTGTTCAGAATATTTAAATTATTTGCGTAAAAGTCGTTTCGAATCACTTTCAGAACGATTTTATCCAGCTGAACGATTAAAACATTGACAGCCAATCAGAATCCATCCTGTAACAAGCTCAAGCATTTAAAGTGACAGACAAGCGAGCACTTACAATAAACGGAACGATATCGTCCGCTGGTGTGGACGCTAATATAGTTGTCGTTCTTGGTGTGAACATACCTTTATTCCTCACATAAAATGTTTCTATACCATCTTATAATGGTTCAAATGTGGGACATAACAAATCTCATGTGGAAAAAATGTGATTTTATGTTTTGTATGAACATGTTCAGATGGTTCAGTCATAAGTTAGAACATTTGTTAATGCCTTTAAGTAGAACCATCTTTAACCAGCCCAAGTCTGTGTGTGGTATTCGTCATCTTTTACAGAAAGCAATATTTTTGTTTATAAGAAGGGATCACGTAATGTCTCTTTGCTTGATTTGATTCGATTCTGTACAATGACTTGAGCAAATACAAGAAATTGTCTCCGCTAATAAAAGACAGAGGTAAGGCCCCATTCCACAGAGAAATTCAATCCCAGGCTGTCCTTCAACCCTCAGCTGTGATCTCGCAAAGCATTGTTAGAGATGCTTTGGGAAAAAGATGCCAAGTGCGTCATGCAGTAAGACTCTGTGCCTGAATGCTGTTGTGTTTTATATTAATGCAACAGTTGCTATATTTCCTCCGCAGCGCTCTCAGAAGAGACGGATGAAGAGGAGGAGGATGAAGATTACACGGATTATAGCCATGTGTCTCTGTTACTGACTGGATAAATCGCATTCAACAGCAGGACTCCATTTAAGCACAGAGTCATGTTCATATTGTACATACATGTACTCTTATTTATTTTCCGCAGACATGCGGAAGATGCTTATTGTTCTAGATGTTTATTTATACATTTTTGTCTTCTTATTTATACATTTATAGTCCGAATAAATGAACTGTCTACCGTCTTTTCTTTTGTCGTCTTTGGAAGAATATTATTTTATTATAATGTGCAATGTAACTCTGTATGTGTTTTGAAAAGTGTACACAATTTTTGTCATCCTCCCAAATGGAATATCTGCCGCAAAACTTGCATGTTTTATTTATTTGCAATTTAATGTTCACTAATAATGTATTAAGCGTAGATCTGCTTCGGTTTACAATCAAAAGCAGCCTTTTCGGTAAAGTCTATGTATGATTTTGACACATACACCAAAAACAGTGGTTTTATTTGACAGAAATAATGTTGGAATCAATGCATTGTGTTTTATAAAATCTAAATATATCCTTGATGTTATTTTCTGCCTATAGGTTTCCTGTTTTTATGTGGGTTCTCAGACAAAGGAATCAGTTTTATCATATAATGTATATAATTAACAATATCAATCTTAGCATTGATTTCTTGCCATATATTGTCTTTTTTTATTTTAGAGATCCACCTTTATAGTTTTGTATTTGTTTGTAAATGTGTAATGTATATAAAGTGAATGATGCCATTTGTAAAGATGCAGTATAAAGAGTAAAATCTGAAAAATCTACTTCAGTTACTGAGAGTATTATTCCTAAATGTGTCAAGTGTAAATCTTTGTCATTTTAAATCTATGATCCAATGTTGGGATTTTGAAAATTCTTTCAGGAACGTAATCGGCCCTGAGCTTGAATCCTTAAAGTGGGAATTTGTTATTCCATTCTAGTCACAAACAGATTGATCTGAACACACACACACACACACACACACAGACCAATCAAGTTCTGCAGAAGCCACCGAAACTGTCTGAGCTGCAGTGGAGAAACTAATTTGCCAGGAAGTTTCACAGACGGCTAATTGTAAAGGAGAGCGTCACCACCTCTTTGCTTTGCAAGGCTTCATTAGACGCTTATCGTTAATTCCAGCCCACAGAGATGTTTTTCAGACAGTGTGGGAAAACTATACAGACACCTTTGTATATCAGCTTTTCTTTCT
>JAQIUQ010004450.1:0-17805 GCA_030378365.1 Hybognathus amarus
TTGTCAACAAAGTTTAAGTTTTATAAGCTCAAATGCTCGCCTTGCTCTTTTCTGTGATGCGTTCGTGACTCTCCTGTTCGAACTCGTTCATCAACATGAGTAAATCTTTTTTCGAAGTCATTTAGTTCATTCAATGAAAAAAAATTACTCTAAAAAATATTTGTTCATTTTCAAACACACAAGGCGAGCATGTGAGCTTATGAAACTTAAACTTTTTTATTTATTTTTGAAATGGCCGAACGTTTCTCTTGATAAGACCCTTATTCATCGTCTGGTGTCGTTTAAAGCCCTTTGAAGCTGCACTGAAACTCTCATTTGGACCTTGAACCGTTTGGTCCCCATTGAAGTCCATTATATGGAGAAAATCCTGGAATGTTTTCATCAAAAACCTTAATTTCTTTTCGACTGAAGAAAGAAAGACATGGACATCTTGGATGACATGGGGGCGAGTAAATTATCAGAACAAGTTGTTTTTTTTTAAGAGAACTACTACTTTAACAAATATAAACAAAGGAGCCCTTATGCTACACATTTGTAGCTTAGGGTTGTTGTTAGTTTGCTATATTGCAAAAGTACAACATGACCATCATAAATTGCATAGCTATAAATAATAATATGTGTGTTCTTTGTGGTAAGGCATGGTAAAATCATAAAACAGATCAAACAAATGTCCAGTGCTGTCTACCTTTAAAAATAAGTTCTGATGTTTCAGGAAACTCGAAGCTCTTAATGATGAACTGCAAGGAAGCATTACGAAACTGAACTCCGAATATGACAAAAATCATTCAACGTTGGATGAGAAAATACAGGATCTGAAGGAGATCACTGCTGATCTTGAATCCATGCACAAAGCCACTACGGTGAGCAGTTTAGTGGGATCATCAGTAGGAGTGGCTGGAGGAGTCACAGCACTAGTGGGTCTGGGTTTAGCACCTTTCACATTTGGTATTTCTTTAGCTGTGTCTTCTGTTGGTGTTGCTGTCGGAGTCGCTGGAGGAATAACAGGTGCAACAGCGAACATCATTAACATGGTCAAGCAGGGAAACCTACGTGAAACTATTAAAAATACCATCACAGATTTCCAGAACACAATCCAGCCAATGATCGATCATCTGAAGACAATTTCTGAAACAGTAGTAGAGCTTCAGAAGGCAGAGAATGAGTTTTCTGTGCAAAAGAAGGCAATAATAACAGGTGTGAGATCCGTGAAAACAGCTTCGAGCATCACTAAACTTTTAGCGATACTGCGAACTGCTCAGATTGGGAGAACCGCCGCTAAAGCTGCCAGCACTCTGAAGATGGTTGGGAAAGTAACTGGCGTAATCTCTACTCTGTTTATTGCTCTTGATGTTTACAGTATTGTTTGTGATTCGATCGAGCTCTCTGAAATAAATCAATCAGAAAACAACAGAAAAGCAGAAGACATTAAATCAGAAACTTTGAAGTTTATTCATCAGATGAAAGAAACAGCGGCTCAATTACAGGAGACTCTGGATGACGTCACAAGTGCCAGAGACGAGATTAACCGAGAGTTACAGATCCGATAAAATCATGACGCTTGAACTCTCTATCATCAATTTACTGACACTCTCTAAAATGAAATGTTTAAAAATCATACAGAAACTGTCGTGAATTATAGAAAGCATGCTTACATATATATAAAGTCTGATTCACACTAACATTAAACATCATGATAACACATGAAATAAAAAAATGCAATAAACATTAATTTAACAACATTAAATGTAATATAAAACCCTAGAAAAAAACAAGAAAACTATGAGGAAACAGTAATTTCAACAAAAATACATCAAATGTGAAGTGTCACACAGGGAATTATGAGAATGTCAATTTATGGTTTTTCGCAGTTGTTCTTTTTCAATATCAAAAACTGTCAATTTAATGGTATTTTACAGTAAAATTACATCTATCACAGTTATTTACTGTATATCGTATAGAAACTTTCTGTTAACCAATTAACAGTTTTGCACTGTAGCATTTTTTTTCTAATCACAATTATTTTTTACAGTAAAGCGTAAATGCCTATATATTCTGAGATTTTACACTGAGATTATGGTTTTAGGACTGTGTTTCATACAAAGAGTTTCATTTGCAGAAGATGGGGAGGAAGACGTAAATATGTGATTAAATACTGAAGTTTCCATAGTATTTCAAATATTTTATTTTTAATGTATTCACTTTTTTCATGAGCTCTGTATGTTCAATCAAACGATTCTTCTTGTTTGGTTCTGTTTGCTTGGATGAACTGGATCAACAGTGTTTGTAAATGAACAAGTTTCTCTGGAGTTTGAATTCTCTTTTTGTCTTGTGAAATTCTATTGGCATTCATTTTAATTGCTCTCTTGTTGTGTATGTTACGGTATTGTATTATAATGTAAAGTAAAAATAAAGTAATAATCATATTTTTTCCAGCTGATGTAGATGTTAAGAGAGTGCACTCTAAATAAATGTACATCTATATTCGCCCAAACTGTGTGATCTTTAAAAATTCAATCGCTTGACGCGATTGAGTTAGCCCAGGCTAAGAAGCTAATGCTAATGCTACTGGCCGCACGCTGATAGCTGACTTGAGAAGTAAAGCCAATAGTTCACGTTTTTGCCCTTCTAAATACTATACAAGTTAAAAGACGTAGCTAGGTGTGACTTTGTATCGTGATATATTATTAAGTTGGCTTGTGAGAGCCAACATATTGAAATCCTATTTAAACTTATTAAGTTGGCTTGTGAGAGCCAACATATTGAAATCCTATTTAAACTTATTAAGTTGGCTTGTGAAAGCCAACTTACTGAAATGCTATTTAAACTTATTATTATTATTATTATTATTATTCTTCTTACTCAAAAAATTTCTGACTCTATCTCCTCCTAGAGCTTTAACTCCACATACTCCAAACTCGGCACGGACACTCAAGCTGTTCTGACTTCGAGTTGCTATATCTTTTCAGACTGATCGGACTTACGGTTTTCCTAAAAATGACGATCAAACCTCGAAAAAAACGATTCAAATATCCCATTGACTTAACATTGCGGAATGTTCAGACTGCCAGACTCCCCAACTGTCAAAAATTCAAATCTAAATACCTTGAAGCCCTAGACTCCAACTGCCATTCTATACACTATATGAGCCATTGAGACTCATTAAAACGAATGAACTCATCTATCTATGACACTATCTATCTATCTATCTATCTATCTATCTATCTATCTATCTATCTATCTATCTATCTATCTATCTATCTATCTATCTTTTTCTAACTCTCTATCTGTCTATCTGTCTATCTGTCTATCTATCTATCTATCTCTATCTATCTATCTATCTCTATATCTATCTCTATATCTATCTATCTATCTATCTATCTATCTATCTATCTATCTATCTATCTATCTATCTATCTATCTATCTATCTATCTATCTATCTATCTATCTATCTATCTATCTATCTATCTATCTATCTATCTATCTATCTATCTATCTATCTATCTATCTATCTATCTATCTATCTATCTATCTATCTATCTATCTATCTATCTATCTATCTATCTATCTATCTATCTATCTATCTATCTATCTATCTATCTATCTATCTATCTATCTATCTATCTATCTATCTATCTATCTATCTATCTATCTATCTATCTATCTATCTATCTATCTATCTATCTATCTATCTATCTATCTATCTATCTATCTATCTATCTATCTATCTATCTATCTATCTATCTATCTATCTCTATCTATCTAACTCTATCTATCTATCTAACTCTATCTATCTATCTATCTATCTATCTATCTATCTATCTATCTATCTATCTATCTATCTATCTATCTATCTATCTATCTATCTATCTATCTATCTATCTATCTATCTATCTATCTATCTATCTATCTATCTATCTATCTATCTATCTATCTATTTATCTATCTATCTATCTATCTATCTATCTATCTATCTATCTATCTATCTATCTATCTATCTCTATCTATCTATCTATCTATCTATCTATCTATCTATCTATCTATCTATCTATCTATCTATCTATCTATTCTATCTATCTATCTATCTATCTATCTATCTATCTATCTATCTATCTATCTATCTATCTATCTATCTATCTATCTATCTATCTATCTATCTATCTATCTATCTATCTATCTATCTATCTATCTATCTATCTATCTATCTATCTATCTATCTATCTATCTATCTATCTATCTATCTATCTATCTATCTATCTATCTATCTATCTATCTATCTATCTATCTATCTATCTATCTATCTATCTATCTATCTATCTATCTATCTATCTATCTATCTATCTATCTATCTATCTATCTATCTATCTATCTATCTATCTATCTATCTATCTATCTATCTATCTATCTATCTATCTATCTATCTATCTATCTATCTATCTATCTATCTATCTATCTAACTCTATCTATCTATCTATCTATCTATCTATCTATCTATCTATCTATCTATCTATCTATCTATCTATCTATCTATCTATCTATCTATCTATCTATCTATCTATCTATCTATCTATCTATCTATCTATCTATCTATCTATCTATCTATCTATCTATCTATCTATCTATCTATCTATCTATCTATCTATCTATCTATCTATCTATCTATCTATCTATCTATCTATCTATCTATCTATCTATCTATCTATCTATCTATCTATCTATCTATCTATCTATCTATCTATCTATCTATCTATCTATCCATCTATCCATCTATCATCTATCTATCTATCTATCTATCTATCTATCTATCTATCTATCTATCTATCTATCTATCTATCTATCTATCTATCTATCTATCTATCTATCTATCTATCTATCTATCTATCTATCTATCTATCTATCTAACACCATAGCAACCACCCAGAACACCCTAGCAACCACCTAGCAACACCATAGCAACCACCCAGAACCCCCTAGCAACCACCTAGCAACACCATAGCAACCACCCAGAACACCATAGCAACCGCCTAGCAACACCATAGCAACCACCCAGAACACCCTAGCAACCGCCTAGCAACACCCTAGCAACCATCCAGAACACCCTAGCAACCGCCTAGCAACACCATAGCAACCACCCAGAACACCTTAGCAACTGCCTAGCAACACCTTAGCAACCACCGGAACACCCTAGCAACCGCCTAGCAACACCATAGCAACCACCCAGAATACCTTAGCAACCGCCTAGCAACACCATAGCAACCACCCAGAACACCATAGCAACCGCCTAGCAACTCCATAGCAACCACCCAGAACCCCCTAGCAACCGCCTAGCAACACCATAGCAACCACCCAGAACACCTTAGCAACTGCCTAGCAACACCTTAGCAACCACCGGAACACCCTAGCAACCGCCTAGCAACACCATAGCAACCACCCAGAACACCTTAGCAACCGCCTAGCAACACCATAGCAACCACCCAGAACACCATAGCAACCACCTAGCAACACCATAGCAACCACCCAGAACACCATAGCAACCACCTAGCAACACCATAGCAACCACCCAGAACACCCTAGCAACCAGCTAGCAACACCATAGCAACCACCCAGAACCCCCTAGCAACCGCCTAGCAACCACCAATACACCTTAGCAACTGCCTAGCAACACTATAGCAACCACCCAGATAACCCTAGTAACTGCCTAGCAACACCATAGCAACCACCCAGAACACCCTAGCAACCGCCTAGCAACACCATAGCAACCACCCAGAACACCTTAGCAACCGCCTAGCAACACCATAGCAACCACCCAGAACACCATAGCAACCACCTAGCAACACCATAGCAACTACCCAGAACCCCCTAGCAACCGCCTAGCAACACCATAGCAACCACCCAGAACACCTTAGCAACTGCCTAGCAACACCTTAGCAACCACCGAAACACCCTAGCAACCGCCTAGCAACACCATAGCAACCACCCAGAACACCTTAGCAACCGCCTAGCAACACCATAGCAACCACCCAGGACACCATAGCAACCACCTAGCAACACCATAGCAACCACCCAGAACACCCTAGCAACCGCCTAGCAACACCATAGCAACCACTCAGAACACCTTAGCAACTGCCTAGCAACACCTTAGCAACCACCGGAACACCCTAGCAACCGCCTAGCAACACCATAGCAACCACCCAGAACACCATAGCAACCACCTAGCAACACCATACCAACCACCCAGAACACCATAGCAACCACCTAGCAACACCATAGCAACCACCCAGAACACCCTAGCAACCACCTAGCAACACCAAAGCTACCACTCAGAACCCCCTAGCAACCGCCTAGCAACACCATACCAACCACCCAGAACACCATAGCAACCGCCTAGCAACACCATAGCAACCACCCAGAACACCCTAGCAACCACCTAGCAACACCATAGCAACCACCCAGAACCTCCTAGCGACTGCCTAGCAACACCCTAGCAACCACCCAGAACACCCTAGCAACACCATAGCAACCACCCAGAACCCCCTAGCAACCGCCTAGCAACCACCAATACACCTTAGCAACTGCCTAGCAACACTATAGCAACCACCCAGATAACCCTAGTAACTGCCTAGCAACACCATAGCAACCACCCAGAACACCCTAGCAACCGCATAGCAACACCATAGCAACCACCAAAGTAACTCTATCTATCTATCTATCTATCTATCTATCTATCTATCTATCTATCTATCTATCTATCTATCTATCTATCTATCTATCTATCTATCTATCTATCTATCTATCTATCTATCTATCTATCTATCACTTTCTAACTCTAGCTATCTATTTATTCTATCTATCTCTTTCTAACTCTTTCTAACTCTATCTATCTATATATTTCTAACTTTATCTATCAAACTTTCTGTTCCAAACTTTCACAAGCCAACTTAAAGTTTGTCTCGACAAACTTTTTAATCTAGTTAAGTTGGCTTGTGAAGCCAACATATTGAAATCCTATTTAAACTTATTATTATTATTATTACTTTTTCTGAGCGGAAAATTTTCTGACTCTATCTCCTCCTAGAGCTTTAACTCCACATACTCCAAACTCGGCACGGACACTCAAACTGTTCTGACTTAGTGTGCTATATCTTTTCTAACTGATCGGACTTACGGTTCTCCTAAAAATGACGATCAAAGTCGGAAAAAACTCCCATTGACTTAACATTGTGGAATCTTCAGAATTTCAAACTCCCCAACTGTCAAAAATTCAAATCTAAATACCTTGAAGCCCTAGACTCAATCAAACTGTCATTCTATACACTATATGAGCCATTGAAACTCATTCAAACTAATGAACTCATCTATCTATGACACTTATCTATCTATCTATCTATCTATCTATCTATCTATCTATCTATCTATCTATCTATCTATCTATCTATCTATCTATCTATCTATCTATCTATCTATCTATCTATCTATCTATCTATCTATCTATCTACTCTATCTATACTCTATATCTATCTATCTATCTATCTATCTATCTTATCTATCTATCTATCTATCTATCTATCTATCTATCTATCTATCTATCTATCTATCTATCTATCTATCTATCTATCTATCTATTATCTATCTATCTATCTATCTATCTATCTATCTATCTATCTATCTATCTATCTATCTATTCTATCTATCTATCTATCTATCTATCTATCTATCTATCTATCTATCTATCTATCTATCTATCTATCTATCTATCTATCTATCTATCTATCTATCTATCTATCTATCTATCTATCTATCTATCTATCTATCTATCTATCTATCTATCTATCTATCTATCTATCTATCTATCTATCTATCTATCTATCTATCTATCTATCTCTATCTATCTATCTATCTATCTATCTATCTATCTATCTATCTATCTATCTATCTATCTATCTATCTATCTATCTATCTATCTATCTATCTATCTATCTATCTATCTATCTAACTCTATCTATCTATCTATCTATCTATCTATCTATCTATCTATCTATCTATCTATCTATCTATCTATCTATCTATCTATCTATCTATCTATCTATCTATCTATCTATCTATCTATCTATCTATCTATCTATCTATTCTAATCTATCTATCTATCTAACTCTATCTATCTATCTATCTATCTATCTATCTATCTATCTATCTATCTATCTATCTATCTATCTATCTATCTATCTATCTATCTATCTATCTATCTAATCTATCTATCTATCTATCTATCTATCTATCTATCTATCTATCTATCTATCTATCTATCTATCTATCTATCTATCTATCTATCTATCTATCTATCTATCTATCTATCTATCTATCTATCTATCTATCTATCTATCTATCTATCTATCTATCTATCTATCTATCTATCTATCTCTTTCTAACTCTCTATCTATCTATCTATCTATCTATCTATCTATCTATCTATCTATCTATCTATCTATCTATCTATCTATCTATCTATCTATCTATCTATCTATCTATCTATCTATCTATCTATCTATCTATCTATCTATCTATCAACCAGATCACCCTAGCAACCGCCTAGCAACACCATAGCAACCACCCAGAACACCCTAGCAACCACCTAGCAACACCATAGCAACCACCCAGAACCCCCTAGCAACCGCCTAGCAACACCATAGCAACCACCCAGAACACCATAGCTACCGCCTAGCAACACCATAGCAACCACCCAGAACACCCTAGCAACCGCCTAGCAACACCCTAGCAACCACCCAGAACACCCTAGCAACCGCCTAGCAACACCATAGCAACCGCCTAGCAACACCTTAGCAACCGCCTAGCAACACCTTAGCAACCACCGGAACACCCTAGCAACCGCCTAGCAACACCATAGCAACCACCCAGAACACCCTAGCAACCGCCTAGCAACACCATAGCAACCACCCAGAACACCATAGCAACCGCCTAATAACACCATAGCAACCACCCAGAAGCCCCTAGCAACACCATAGCAACCACCCAGAACACCCTTAGCAACCGCCTAGCAACACCTTAGCAACCACCGGAACACCCTAGCAACCGCCTAGCAACACCATAGTAACCACCCAGAACACCCTAGCAACCGCCTAGCAACACCATAGCAACCACCCAGAACACCATAGCAACCACCTAGCAACACCATAGCAACCACCCAGAACACCATAGCAACCACCTAGCAACACCATAGCAACCACCCAGAACACCCTAGCAACCAGCTAGCAACACCATAGCAACCACCCAGAACCCCCTAGCAACCGCCTAGCAACACCATAGCAACCACCCAGAACACCTTAGCAACTGCCTAGCAACACCATAGCAACCACCCGGAACACCTTAGCAACTGCCTAGCAACACTTTAGCAACCACCAGAACACCCTAGCAACCGCCTAGCAACACCCTAGCAACCACCCAGAACACCCTAGCAACCACCTAGCAACACCATAGCAACCACCCAGAATCCCCTAGTAACCGCCTAGCAACCACAAAAACACCTTAGCAACTGCCTAGCAACCCCCTAGCAACCACCCATAACACCTTAGCAACTGCCTAGCAACACCTTAGCAACCACCAGAACACCCTAGCAACCGCCTAGCAACACCATAGCAACCACCCAGAACACCTTAGCAACTGCCTAGCAACACCATAGCAACCACCCGGAACACCTTAGCAACTGCCTAGCAACACCTTAGCAACCACCAGAACACCCTAGCAACCGCCTAGCAACACCATAGCAACCACCCAGAATCCCCTAGCAACCGCCTAGCAACCACCAAAACACCTTAGCAACTGCCTAGCAACACCCTAGCAACCACCCATAACACCTTAGCAACCGCCTAGCACCACCATAGCAACCACCCAGAACACCCTAGCAACCGCCTAGCAACACCATAGCGACCACCCAGAACACATAGCAACCGCCTAACAACATCATAGCAACCACCCAGATCACCCTAGCAACTGCCTAGCAACACCATAGCAACCACCCAGAACACCCTAGCAACTGCCTAGTAGCACCCTAGCAACCACCAAGAACACCTTAGCAACCGCCTAGCAACACCATAGCAACCAACCAGAACACCCCAGCAACCACCTAAATACATTAAAACATCCTAGCAACCACCCAGAACACCCTAACAACCACCCGAAATACCCTAGCAACCGCCTAGCAACCACCCAAAATATGTTAGAACATCCTAGCAACCACCCAGAACACCACAGCAACCACCCAAAATACCTTAACAACCACATAGCAACAACCCAGAACACCTTAGCAACCCACTAGAAACACCGTAGCAACTTTAAATTACTTCAAACTATACTTTTACACTTTAAACTGTTAAATTTTAAACTAATTTAAACTTTAAACTAATTTAACTTTAAACTACTTTAAAATTCAAACTAATTTAAAATTTAGACTATTTTAAACTATAAACTAATTTACACTATAAACTAATTTAAACTTAAACTTAATTTAAACTTCTTCAAACTTTCTGTTCTAAATTTTCACAATATTTAAACTACTTTAAACTATTTTAAACTATAAACTAATTTTAACTTTAAACTTTCTGTTCCAAACTTTCACAAGCCAACTTAAAGTTTGTCTCGACGAACTTTGTCTAGTTATTATTATTATTATTCTTTTTCTGAGCGGAAAATTTTCTGACTCTATCTCCTCCTAGAGCTTTAACTCCACATACTCCAAACTCGGCACGGACACTCAAACTGTTCTGACTTAGTGTGCTATATCTTTTCTAACTGATCGGACTTACGGTTCTCCTAAAAATGACGATCAAAGTCGGAAAAAACTCCCATTGACTTAACATTGTGGAATCTTCAGAATTTCAAACTCCCCAACTGTCAAAAATTCAAATCTAAATACCTTGAAGCCCTAGACTCAATCAAACTGTCATTCTATACACTATATGAGCCATTGAAACTCATTCAAACTAATGAACTCATCTATCTATGACACTTATCTATCTATCTATCTATCTATCTATCTATCTATCTATCTATCTATCTATCTATCTATCTATCTATCTATCTATCTATCTATCTATCTATCTATCTATCTATCTATCTATCTATCTATCTATCTATCTATCTATCTATCTATCTATCTATCTATCTATCTATCTATCTATCTATCTATCTATCTATCTATCTATCTATCTATCTATCTATCTATCTATCTATCTATCTATCTATCTATCTATCTATCTATCTATCTATCTATCTATCTATCTATCTATCTATCTATTCTATCTATCTATCTATCTATCTATCTATCTATCTATCTATCTATATCTATCTATCTATCTATCTATCTATCTATCTATCTATCTATCTATCTATCTATCTATCTATCTGATCTATCTATCTATCTATCTATCTATCTATCTATCTATCTATCTATCTATCTATCTATCTATCTATCTATCTATTCTATCTATCTATCTATCTATCTATCTATCTATCTATCTATCTATCTATTTATCTATCTATCTATCTATCTATCTATCTATCTATCTATCTATCTATCTATCTATCTATCTATCTATCTATCTATCTATCTATCTATCTATCTATCTATCTATCTATCTATCTATCTATCTATCTATCTATCTATCTATCTATCTATCTATCTATCTATCTCTATCTATCTATCTATCTATCTATCTATCTATCTATCTATCTATCTATCTATCTATCTATCTATCTATCTATCTATCTATCTATCTATCTATCTATCTATCTATCTATCTATCTATCTATCTATCTATCTATCTATCTATCTATCTATCTATCTATCTATTTATCTATCTATCTATCTATCTATCTATCTATCTATCTATCTATCTATCTATCTATCTATCTATCTATCTATCTATCTATCTATCTATCTATCTATCTATTCTATCTATCTATCTATCTATCTATCTATCTATCTATCTATCTATCTATCTATCTATCTATCTATCTATCTATCTATCTATCTATCTATCTATCTATCTATCTATCTATCTATCTATCTATCTATCTATCTATCTATCTATTCTATCTATCTATCTATCTATCTATCTATCTATCTATCTATCTATCTATCTATCTATCTATCTATCTATCTATCTATCTATCTATCTATCTATCTATCTATCTATCTATCTATCTATCTATCTATCTATCTATCTATCTATCTATCTATCTATCTATCAACCAGATCACCCTAGCAACCGCCTAGCAACACCATAGCAACCACCCAGAACACCCTAGCAACCACCTAGCAACACCATAGCAACCACCCAGAACCCCCTAGCAACCGCCTAGCAACACCATAGCAACCACCCAGAACACCATAGCTACCGCCTAGCAACACCATAGCAACCACCCAGAACACCCTAGCAACCGCCTAGCAACACCCTAGCAACCACCCAGAACACCCTAGCAACCGCCTAGCAACACCATAGCAACCGCCTAGCAACACCTTAGCAACCGCCTAGCAACACCTTAGCAACCACCGGAACACCCTAGCAACCGCCTAGCAACACCATAGCAACCACCCAGAACACCCTAGCAACCGCCTAGCAACACCATAGCAACCACCCAGAACACCATAGCAACCGCCTAATAACACCATAGCAACCACCCAGAAGCCCCTAGCAACACCATAGCAACCACCCAGAACACCCTTAGCAACCGCCTAGCAACACCTTAGCAACCACCGGAACACCCTAGCAACCGCCTAGCAACACCATAGTAACCACCCAGAACACCCTAGCAACCGCCTAGCAACACCATAGCAACCACCCAGAACACCATAGCAACCACCTAGCAACACCATAGCAACCACCCAGAACACCATAGCAACCACCTAGCAACACCATAGCAACCACCCAGAACACCCTAGCAACCAGCTAGCAACACCATAGCAACCACCCAGAACCCCCTAGCAACCGCCTAGCAACACCATAGCAACCACCCAGAACACCTTAGCAACTGCCTAGCAACACCATAGCAACCACCCGGAACACCTTAGCAACTGCCTAGCAACACTTTAGCAACCACCAGAACACCCTAGCAACCGCCTAGCAACACCCTAGCAACCACCCAGAACACCCTAGCAACCACCTAGCAACACCATAGCAACCACCCAGAATCCCCTAGTAACCGCCTAGCAACCACAAAAACACCTTAGCAACTGCCTAGCAACCCCCTAGCAACCACCCATAACACCTTAGCAACTGCCTAGCAACACCTTAGCAACCACCAGAACACCCTAGCAACCGCCTAGCAACACCATAGCAACCACCCAGAACACCTTAGCAACTGCCTAGCAACACCATAGCAACCACCCGGAACACCTTAGCAACTGCCTAGCAACACCTTAGCAACCACCAGAACACCCTAGCAACCGCCTAGCAACACCATAGCAACCACCCAGAATCCCCTAGCAACCGCCTAGCAACCACCAAAACACCTTAGCAACTGCCTAGCAACACCCTAGCAACCACCCATAACACCTTAGCAACCGCCTAGCACCACCATAGCAACCACCCAGAACACCCTAGCAACCGCCTAGCAACACCATAGCGACCACCCAGAACACATAGCAACCGCCTAACAACATCATAGCAACCACCCAGATCACCCTAGCAACTGCCTAGCAACACCATAGCAACCACCCAGAACACCCTAGCAACTGCCTAGTAGCACCCTAGCAACCACCAAGAACACCTTAGCAACCGCCTAGCAACACCATAGCAACCAACCAGAACACCCCAGCAACCACCTAAATACATTAAAACATCCTAGCAACCACCCAGAACACCCTAACAACCACCCGAAATACCCTAGCAACCGCCTAGCAACCACCCAAAATATGTTAGAACATCCTAGCAACCACCCAGAACACCACAGCAACCACCCAAAATACCTTAACAACCACATAGCAACAACCCAGAACACCTTAGCAACCCACTAGAAACACCGTAGCAACTTTAAATTACTTCAAACTATACTTTTACACTTTAAACTGTTAAATTTTAAACTAATTTAAACTTTAAACTAATTTAACTTTAAACTACTTTAAAATTCAAACTAATTTAAAATTTAGACTATTTTAAACTATAAACTAATTTACACTATAAACTAATTTAAACTTAAACTTAATTTAAACTTCTTCAAACTTTCTGTTCTAAATTTTCACAATATTTAAACTACTTTAAACTATTTTAAACTATAAACTAATTTTAACTTTAAACTTTCTGTTCCAAACTTTCACAAGCCAACTTAAAGTTTGTCTCGACGAACTTTGTCTAGTTATTATTATTATTATTCTTTTTCTGAGCGGAAAATTTTCTGACTCTATCTCCTCCTAGAGCTTTAACTCCACATACTCCAAACTCGGCACGGACACTCAAACTGTTCTGACTTAGTGTGCTATATCTTTTCTAACTGATCGGACTTACGGTTCTCCTAAAAATGACGATCAAAGTCGGAAAAAACTCCCATTGACTTAACATTGTGGAATCTTCAGAATTTCAAACTCCCCAACTGTCAAAAATTCAAATCTAAATACCTTGAAGCCCTAGACTCAATCAAACTGTCATTCTATACACTATATGAGCCATTGAAACTCATTCAAACTAATGAACTCATCTATCTATGACACTTATCTATCTATCTATCTATCTATCTATCTATCTATCTATCTATCTATCTATCTATCTATCTATCTATCTATCTATCTATCTATCTATCTATCTATCTATCTATCTATCTATCTATCTATCTATCTATCTATTCTATCTATCTATCTATATCTATCTATCTATCTATCTATCTATCTATCTATCTATCTATCTATCTATCTATCTATCTATCTATCTATCTATCTATCTATCTATATCTATCTATCTATCTATCTATCTATCTATCTATCTATCTATCTATCTATCTATCTATCTATCTATCTATCTATCTATCTATCTATCTATCTATCTATCTATCTATCTATCTATCTATCTATCTATCTATCTATCTATCTATCTATCTATCTATCTATCTATCTATCTATCTATCTATCTATCTATCTATCTATCTATCTATCTATCTATCTATCTATCTATCTATCTATCTATCTATCTATCTATCTATCTATCTATCTATCTATCTATCTATCTATCTATCTATCTATTCTATCTATCTATCTATCTATCTATCTATCTATCTATCTATCTATCTATCTATCTATCTATCTATCTATCTATCTATCTATCTATCTATCTATCTATCTATCTATCTATCTATCTATCTATCTATCTATCTATCTATCTATCTATCTATCTATCTATCTATCTATCTATCTATCTATCTATCTATCTATCTATCTATCTATCTATCTATCTATCTATCTATCTATCTATCTATCTATCTATCTATCTATCTATCTATCTATCTATCTATCTATCTATCTATCTATCTATCTATCTATCTATCTATCTATCTATCTATCTATCTATCTATCTATCTATCTATCTATCTATCAACCAGATCACCCTAGCAACCGCCTAGCAACACCATAGCAACCACCCAGAACACCCTAGCAACCACCTAGCAACACCATAGCAACCACCCAGAACCCCCTAGCAACCGCCTAGCAACACCATAGCAACCACCCAGAACACCATAGCAACCGCCTAGCAACACCATAGCAACCACCCAGAACACCCTAGCAACCGCCTAGCAACACCCTAGCAACCACCCAGAACACCCTAGCAACCGCCTAGCAACACCATAGCAACCACCCAGAACACCTTAGCAACCGCCTAGCAACACCTTAGCAACCACCGGAACACCCTAGCAACCGCCTAGCAACACCATAGCAACCACCCAGAACACCTTAGCAACCGCCTAGCAACACCATAGCAACCACCCAGAACACCATAGCAACCGCCTAGCAACACCATAGCAACCACCCAGAACCCCCTAGCAACCGCCTAGCAACACCATAGCAACCACCCAGAACACCTTAGCAACTGCCTAGCAACACCTTAGCAACCACCGGAACACCCTAGCAACCGCCTAGCAACACCATAGCAACCACCCAGAACACCTTAGCAACCGCCTAGCAACACCATAGCAACCACCCAGAACACCATAGCAACCACCTAGCAACACCATAGCAACCACCCAGAACACCATAGCAACCACCTAGCAACACCATAGCAACCACCCAGAACACCCTAGCAACCAGCTAGCAACACCATAGCAACCACCCAGAACCCCCTAGCAACCGCCTAGCAACACCATACCAACCACCCAGAACACCATAGCAACCGCCTAGCAACACCATAGCAACCACCCAGAACCCCTAGCAACTGCCTAGCAACACCCTAGCAACCACCTAGCAACACCATAGCAACCACCCAGAACCCCCTGAGCAACTGCCTAGCAACACCCTAGCAACCACCCAGAACACCCTAGCAACACCATAGCAACCACCCAGAACCCCTAGCAACCGCCTAGCAACCACCAATACACCTTAGCAACTGCCTAGCAACACCATAGCAACCACCCAGATAACCCTAGTAACTGCCTAGCAACACCATAGCAACCACCCAGAACACCCTAGCAACCGCATAGCAACACCATAGCAACCACCAAAGTAACTATCTATCTATCTATCTATTCTATCTATCTATCTATCTATCTATCTATCTATCTATCTATCTATCTATCTATCTATCTATCTATCTATCTATCTATCTATCTATCTATATCTATCTATCACTTTCTAACTCTAGCTATCTATTTATTCTATCTATCTCTTTCTAACTCTTTCTAACTCTATCTATCTATATATTTCTAACTTTATCTATAAAACTTTCTGTTCCAAACTTTCACAAGCCAACTTAAAGTTTGTCTCGACAAACTTTTTAATCTAGTTATTATTATTATTATTCTTTTTCTGAGCGGAAAATTTTCTGACTCTATCTCCTCCTAGAGCTTTAACTCCACATACTCCAAACTTGGCACGGACACTCAAACTGTTCTGACTTAGTGTGCTATATCTTTTCTAACTGATCGGACTTACGGTTCTCCTAAAAATGACGATCAAAGTCGGAAAAAACTCCCATTGACTTAACATTGTGGAATCTTCAGAATTTCAAACTCCCCAACTGTCAAAAATTCAAATCTAAATACCTTGAAGCCCTAGACTCAATCAAACTGTCATTCTATACACTATATGAGCCATTGAAACTCATTCAAACTAATGAACTCATCTATCTATGACACTTATCTATCTATCTATTCTATCTATCTATCTATCTATCTATCTATCTATTTATCTATCTATCTATCTATCTATCTATCTATCTATCTATCTATCTATCTATCTATCTATCTATCTATCTATCTATCTATCTATCTATCTATCTATCTATCTATCTATCTATCTATCTATCTATCTATCTATCTATTCTATCTATCTATCTATCTATCTATCTATCTATCTATCTATCTATCTATCTATCTATCTATCTATCTATCTATCTATCTATCTATCTATCTATCTATCTATATCTATCTATCTATTTATCTATCTATCTATTTATCTATCTATCTATCTATTTATCTATCTATCTATTTATTTATTTATCTATCTATCTATCTATTTATCTATCTATCTATCTATCTATCTATCTATTTATCTATCTATCTATCTATCTATCTATCTATCTATCTATCTATCTATT